>JAOPUG010000090.1:25428508-25441358 GCA_027564375.1 Micropterix facetella | reverse complement strand
GATTTTTCTAAAACGGACGTAGTTTACTCGAGTTATCGTGCATACTAACATTTTTCGCGCACAATTTCAAGACTTGGGCACTCTGTTTGCCGAAGTAATATTTTTATAGATACTCTGGAATTACTGGTGATAATTTGGATTTAATTGCAATTTTAGGATTTGTTGAAAATTTTGTTGGTAAAGTTTGTAGGGTATGTGATGCAAACCAACAACAAATCCGAATAATGTAAGTTGAAGACAGTGCACTAATGAACGATGTTAAAAAGTACAAAAATCAATTGTAAATAAACAACATTTCTAAAACTGGCATCAATGAAAAATATATGTGGTTTGATTTAACCCAGTTTAATTTATTTCAAAACGTTGCTGTTGTTATATTACACGATTACTCAGAAGGCCGTTATGTCATGACTTTTTTTAGGCGACTTATTATAGATTGCAATACAAGTACAACTGGTTCAATCCAGATACTAAGAATTACAATTGTATATCACTAGTGCCACAATAGACTCTGTGATTTAACAAATTATCCAATAATTGCCGCAGTGTAATATACAAGTGCCAAACATCGTTCTCCTCTAGTACCTACATAGTACCCTACAGGAAGACCAACATATCTAGGTATCTAGTGTCAGGATTTCCGAGGTTGAAGTTTTAAGTTTTAAATTTGACCCTTCAAATACCAGAGTTAGTTGGCATGGAACTGAAGTCAGGTCCGTAATCAAATGCTCGTAATCTTGAGTTTAAAATATTTAGTGGAACTAGTAATGAAGTTTGTACCAATGTTTTTAATACAAAAGTCATGTAGTGCAATGAAATAGGTAGGTATGTTATTTCATCACGGCAGCAGAACTCCGTTATATTACGTAAGCATCTTCGTTGCATAATGTTTGATTTCGTAGTACGTGTAAATCCTAGACAATACGTCTAAAAATAATGCTGCTCTATCCAGACACCAGTATGTAAAGGCATTTAAAGATATATGTTACATAATTCACTAATTAAATAAATGAGATTCTTTGACATTTTTTTAAATTTGAAATCGATGGAGTGAATGCATTTTTGCAAGCTGTCATTTAAAAAAATCTTGTGTTGATTTTTTTCCAAAATGAAAAAAACTGAACAAAGAGCTGTAATAAAGTTTCATCACATGTAGGATTTGAAAGAAGCAGATATTTTTGAAGAGATGAAAAATGTTTTGGGTGATAGTACATATATTATGCCACAGTAAAGAACTGGCTGGCTGAGATTAAACACGGCCGTACAAGCGTCCAAGATGTACCCCAACTCGGATGTACAAAAAGCGTGAAAACTCCAGAAGTGATCACCAAAGTTCACGATTGTACAATTAAAGGAAAAAAGCCCATATGTCATGATTATCATATCGTACACCTAAAATTTAAGCATAACATATCTGTCAGATAAACTGAAAATTAAATATCATATCTTGCTAATTCAAATATAATTATTAAACTTTTAGTTAATTAAAAAGAGTTCACAGATTTCCGAAAATAAAACGCACGGAAATTTGCCGCAGTGCGCGGTTATAGCCCAACTCAGCGATTTCCAACCTGGGGGTAATTAACCCCAAAAGGGTAAAATGGGATTTTCGGAGGGATGAAGATAAGTACAAGGATCAGTTCAATATAAAGTTGCCAGTTTCTTCGCAAATTGCAGCTTTACCAACGCAGAGCTGGAGTTAAGGACGTTTCGATGTTCCCAGAACTAACAATGGTGCTCGGTGCAAGACATGAAAAATACTCATTCACAGATTAAATAACTCTCCACTTATCATCAATAGTACATTCTATCATCAAATATTTTCCTGATTTGGAAAATCGCCAAGTAAATGCGTGGGTTCTAAGACCCTTATAAGAGGATGAAGGAATATTTCCTGACATCTAAATTAAAACCGAATCACAATTCCTTGGACTTCGCGAAGACATCACACTTAAAATAGATTTCGAAAACTCAGAACTGGTAACATTTTAGCAAAAGATTGATGGCGGTATCCATTATTATCGGGAAAAGCTTTGAAATCCCATTCGCCACAATTTACAGGTGTGAAAGTAGATTTTCGACAATGATGACAATGATAACAAAATTAAGGAACCGATTGAACTTGGAGCATACATACGATGTGCATTGGTCGAAACTGCACCAAATATTGAACAAATTGTTAGGACTAAGCAATATCAACCGGGCATTGACTACTTCTTGATTTAATAACAAATTGCTAAAAAACATGTGTTTTCTTTGTTTGAATGACTAAAATTAATAAAAAATATTATTTATTTTCATAATTTAAAAAAATATAATAGCTAATTTGTTTTTTAGACTAAACCTTTTTTTTTGGGTATTTGCTAATATCTAACCCGCTTTATGGGTAATAGCCCCAAAAAGGTTGGAAACCACTGGCTAACTCCACCGTAACCGCTATGGAACTTCCCTAAGGCAAACTGGAAAACTTTCGTTAAACAAGCGGATGTTTTAATAATGTTTGATTAGGTGTCTCCAATAATATAATTTAAGTACAATGCATGACCTCTTAAATGACGAAAAATAGTTTTATTAGTATATCAGACATATCTCGAAAACCATAAAGCGCATGGCCAATGTCTAGTTCCGCAGCAAAAGCGAATGTGGCATGAAATGACGAAAATAAACTGCGGCTTATCGATTTATTGTGCTAATGACGTAATCGGCGTTAAATCGACCCGCCTTAGTTTCGCCTTGGACTTCGACTTAGAATGAAAGCGAAGACTATCACGGTTGTTTGACATTATGAATAAGATAAAACGAATTTTCCGCGTAAAGTTTGTAACACCCGACGTTTCGGCGATATTGCAGCTGCCGTTGTCCATGGTAGACTCCCCTGAATAGGTCGGTATATCCTGGACAACGGCGAAACATCGCCAAAACGTCAGATGTTACAAATTTCACGCGGTAAATTCGTTTTATATTATTCATAATTCGACTTGGGGAACTAATCATCGTCATTCGTGTTTTTTGTTTAATGTTTTTTGTTCAAATCACTCGAATCCAACTAAAAAGTCTAGATATGTTAATCAAGCTATTGCAGTGTTAGTAGACCTAAATTGGGCCCTTGAGATGCATTCAGCCCAGGGACACAGCTATGGTAACTGTACGAGTTTATACCTACCTTTATTGAACCTCGAACTTTGTGCGAGATTATGGCTTTGGATGGAATATTGGCGCACTGGATCGAGCAAGGAATTATTGGATCGAGCAAGGAATGGAACCACCCATGGAAGATGTGACGCTCCCATTTGAGGTCTTCTTATATTGTTATGCCCATGTCTTTCTGGAGTTTAACCGAACCCAGTGATATATTGTTTAAATAGCAGTTCAACTTTGGATTACTTTTAACAACGTAGAGAACTCCACATTTATTTTATTCATTGTGAGCAGCCATTATTGCGTCCATTGAGAGATGTTTTCGAGGTCGGTGCGAGCTCCTTCCTCATCAGAGGGTCACCAAAGAAGTTTGCGTCATCAGCAAAGAAATTGACTTGCGATGCAATGGCACTACGGAGATCGGCAAGGAAGATGTTGAACAACATAGGTCACAGGACTAAACCTTGCGGTATTCCGCTCGTTATATCCTTCGGTCAGATTCCCAGTCGCCATTTCTCACTGAGAAGCTACCTACGTCCGATTAAAAAGGCAGTGATCCAGCCGAAATCGCTCCAGATTCTGATTATTTCATGTGTGTTTACTATTTTGTCAGTACAATACTCGAAAAAAAACGCCTCTAGTGGAATTAAAATGGGCTCTCGCAGCACCCTTCTAATTCCCGGATTTTTAAGAGTCGTCGGCACTGGATACGCCGAATGCTGCATTAACAATTTAATATAGGAAGGCTAATGAAGACACTAAATGAGAAAAAGAAAATGTCGCAATTAGAAAACGCAGTATAATTATTAAATTAAGTGTTGTATCGTGGCGTCGCGTTATTTATTCATGTCTAGAAGGCCGTCTCATTCTCATTATTATTAGTGTTTTCGTATTCTTCCATTTGGATTTGTATTGGATTGGAAAACACGCGATGCAAGCAAGGCAGTCAAACCAATGAACGTTCAGTTGCGCTCCGTTCGTCATCAGCGTCGGGCGCCGCGGCGCCGATTGCTCTTTTCCCCGCGTGCGGCCACATCATTGTTTTTCAATTGTTTGTTCAGTTCTGAGTTCGCTAGTTTTAAAAATTCCCACTCGGCGCCGAAAAGTGCGATAAGACAAGAGCGCGCGCGTTATCAGATGGAGGCGATAGCCGTGGACGAGTTTGATAACAGATAACATTCGTTCGCGGAGTGCAAAATGTCGATCGCGAACCAGCGAAAGATCTCGGCGTCGAACCGGTCGATCGACGACTATCCCGAGCACCTGAACCCCTTCTACGAGGACGACAACCACAACAAGATACGCTTCTGGACGATCGGGCGCAAGTCGTTCCGGGAGCGCAGCAGCAGCTTGAGCATCGCCGGACTAAAGGACCTGCGCTCGACCTGGTGAGTCCAGAGCCTCCGATTTAGCATTGTCATCTACCTTCTCTTACGTCATCCTTATTTATGAATGCATGCAAATTGTTTTCCGGTGTTACAGAACTGCGGTGCGACTAAGTTGCCGACCGCAAACGTAATAACTGAGTTTTTAATGACATAGATTCAATGTTGGGTTATATTATGTAGTATAAACCACTGTAACGTTACATATATTTATGGAGAGTATAAAAAGAGGCACAACAGGAAGAATATTGTAATCGTACATACACCTGCTAAAATCTCGAAATTGGAATCTTATTCGACAGACTTATATTAGCTCAAATTTGGATTTGTATCATACCTTTTGTATTCTTATATTTTGTAATATTGTTATTTTCTTGTATTCCTGTACCTATTGTACAAGAATATAACAACCCTCTTGGGTAATTCCGTGTTATTGTATCACGACCCTCTTGGGTCATTCCGTGTTATTCTAGTAGTCTTCTAAATACTCTCCTCCCGCACGACGTAGGATAAGAGTCTACTTGGATATAAAAAGTCAACTTTTAAAATGATATTTTCAAAATCTAGCGAACTTTCTTATATTATATTGTGGGTGTAGTCATAAAAATTATTTCACTTTGAAAATGTGATTTCCCAACAAAAAAGTAAAAAAAAAGAGAAACTCGGTTCAACATCTGCCCACATATATATTGTATAAAACATTCAACCGTTTCTCAATGAAAAATCTAATGACCATTGCAAAAAATCATTGCAGCAGAAACTTCAAAAAAAATTGAGAAAAGACAGCAGCAAAATCTAGAATAATAAAACACAAAGGATTAAGCATTCCAAGATGCATCTGTCAGCTGTATTTTACCTAATTTGTTTTAATTTTAAAACAATACATAATTCAGCAGCTTAGCTAAAAGTAAATGGTATTGCAAGATTCTACATGTTTAATAATAGATATAGGTACCTAGATAGATATATCCCACTGCGTTATCAGTGTGCCGAGAACTGAAAATAAATGCAAAGAGATGAGTCAAAATCAACAAGAGGTTAGGAAATAATCGCTACTATCTAATGAACTTTGTAACTCGTAATTATGAAGTCTATTAGTGTGGTGATGCCAATATTATCGTAGGAGCCGATGGATTGGCCAGCCAAACGTGGGAAGTTACAAACTGTTGGCACGAACATATTCACACAACACACAATAATGCATCATCGATTGAATTATACATGGGCCATACTGAAAGTATCTGGAACTGGCCATTTGCATTAAAATATTAAAAAAGGAATTCTTATTTTTGAAAATGCAACTGTTTGGCTATAGAATAATTTTCATTTTTATTTATGTCATTTGTTTTTTTTCTTTGTGGCGCCATCTGAAAATTGCATGTTTACCTAACGATGAATTTAAGTCGAGAAAATTTTCGATGTATATTTTTTTACTATTTTCGCTGTGGTTTGTCAACAAGAACGATGCCAAAGACTCAATTAGCGTTTGGTGATCAAGCTCCATCTCGTACCTCTGTGTATTTCTGGTATAATGAATTCAAACGTGAACGTATTAATCAAGACGATTGGCGCTAAGGCCGGCCGGCGATAGCGGTAACAGAAACTAATTACTTTTAGTCGTAAAAATACCCTTCTTTCTTCTTCTTATTTCCTTCATAATTCTGCCTTAAGTAGGATAATTAAGATTAGGGATCTAGGCGTAATACTTGACTCTAAACAACTATTCGAGGCTCACGTTGATAGTGTTGTTGCGAAAGCGTCTAATACTAGGATTTATTATGAGAACCAGCCAACATTTCAATAATATCTATAAAACACATTAAAATTCTCTACTGTGCCTATGTCCGCAGTCATCTTGAATATGTATTCCAGTTGTGGAACCCCTTTTATGAGATGTATACATCGCGAATAGAAGACAGCCAAAGGAAATTTCTTCACTGATTAGAATATTAATGTCGGAAACGTGATCCAGACTACTATTCTTGTTGTATCCGTCATCACATGCTGCCGCTGACTCTGCGTAGAAACATAGCTGATATATCACTTTTGCTACGAATTTTAAATGGCACGATCGACTGTCCTGAACTATTGTCCAAAAATAAGTCGCGCACTCAGAAATACGTCACTTATTCTTGTACCTAGTTTTAAAACTAAATATTGACCCCCTTTTCACCAATATATCTGCCTTAAGAAAACAGGTTGTGGGACGATTTTGTGGTGATCAGGTTTAGTATTTTCTTGTTATTTCAGCTGTCAATAGGTTTAACTGTACTAGTTTATGTATGTTTTTAATTTACATTATTATCAGTGGTATCTTGTACATGGCTTCAAGTTTTAATATAGTTGATTACATAAGTATTGGCCGTAAGTTATCAGTAACAAAATAAAAATAAATAAATTGACATTGATGCTGTACAACTAATTCAATCGGATAAAAAATTACATGTCAGAAAATTCGTATAAAATTGAACATTGGAATGAGCCAAGTGCAAAATATTTACATTAATCTGAACATTCGGAAACTGAACTTCAAAATACCTACTTTGTTATAATAATAATTGGTGTCATCAATATTTCTGTCATCAATATATGTACCAATCACCTAAAAATTTTAATTCCTGTAGGAATTGCAATAATTATAGTAGCTGAAGTAAAATAAGCTCGAGTATCAATATCTATTCCAATAGTTAATATTGCATAAATTATTCTTAATATCTCAAATGATTCATTTTTACCTCTTTCTTGAAAAATAATATGAGAAATTAAACATGTCCAAAAAATCAAAATAAATGTTGGATAAAATTGGGTCTCCTCCTCCGGCGGGGTCAAAAAAAGATGTATTTAAATTACGATCACTTAATAATATAGTAATAGCTACGAGGCAAGATTTTGGCTCATGAAGGCCGAAGAGAGACGGAGAGGGAGAACGAAATACCTCGGTAGAGGTATTGAAAGTGTCATGCTGACTATTGACTAAATTCGCAACAGACTTAAATCTTCAGCGCGTAATATTATTATTATATTTATTCGTCAATCCTATTTTATTTATTCCATCGGAATGTGAGTATATTAATATTAGGAAACTGTATAGTTGTGGAGTTGTTGACTTCTGTGGATTTGGTGACTATATAGTGAAGTCAAATTGGGGAGACCTTCACCCAGCATCGTGGTCCTATATGGCATTGTGTGGCTGACAGCCAACCGGCTAATCTGACTGATTTCTTAGTAGAAACTTACTAAAAGCCTACGGGATCAAAGACTAAAAAAATTGTTTATTTTCTTACCGCAAATGAGCAAAACGTACATAGGGCTACATTTGTCTCGTAGATATACTCTATGAATCGTGTGTATGAGACGATAAAGTACACACCTCTGTTGTTAGACAAGCTCTCCTTAGCGACCAGAGAATCCCCCTAATTGGAATGCGCGGTGCCTATAGCCAACATCAACCTTAGCACTGCTGGTGATTGTCCTGGCTTGGAAGTCCTCGAATACCAACTTTAGATTTAAGACTATACTCGGGCGAACTCGTCATCCCGATGCGTTTCAACGCCCCGAGATCAAACGTACAGAATTCGGACCCGTGAGAGTCCAACTCCTCACCGCAGGGCACTGGACATTGTCGAACCCAGTGGGGCATCCTCGCGCCCTCACTCGTCTGGTAACAGGCTCGAATTCGCTTGCACGGTCTTCTAACTTAAGTAAGCGGCAATTCCTCACTGGAATATGTCGCGGATATGAGGCGCCCTTTACTCGGCTTGCGACCCGATATCGGGTGGCCAATGTACCGTTTCTAAGGATAGATAGCTTAATGTATCTAACTACCCCCGCTTTCTTAGGTCGCATTATAACTTTCAAATTCCCTAGGCTATTCGTTGTTGAGCAAGGGCCGGCAGATCGACCAGGACATCAGACAACCATCCATCCGAAACGTTTACCGAGTGCATATGTGATCAAACCAGTCGATTATCGCATATAGCCGAGAGCGGATGGCCCCTCTTCAGGGAGGTTGCTAAGCAAAGCAGACATCCTGGGTCGCCCGAGGTCCTCCCCCAGATAATCTGCCATGCACTGCGGGTTCACCGTTTTCGTCCCTATTCGAGGAGTCTGCCGGATGGGAGCTGAGCCGTGAGTCGGGCCGACTATGATAGACAGAGTTGGCCAATGGCACACGAGCTGCGCGACCCCATTAGACTCCTCGAACACCAGGCCAAGACCCGTCTTCCTCGGGCAAAAGAAGTCCAGTGTATTGATCTCCTTATTACGACCCTCGTCAAACCGCTAATTATGCAGTGCCATCAGAAAAGAAAATTTGCGCATTTGGCAAGAACGCTGGGACTGTGGGGAGACTGGAAAGAATTCGGAGCGAATGGTATACATTTTCGGCACTACCATCACCATACACGAAGACTTGCAAGGCGAATTTGCCTAATTTCGACTCATTGAAGACCCATCGTGCTCTTTGGAATAGGTTATCAAACCACAGAACATGTCATTTGGATGTTTCCGATTCTGGAGGATGAGAGACGTCTTGCATAAGTGGGTGTATGTTTCCGGTTTGGTATGAGAATTACCAAAATTTAGCTCAGCTTACCTAAATATGGCTTGCTGCAGGTGAATCCTGGTTTACTTGACCTGGAGGAGGATCTGATCAATAGGTAGATCAAGCATAGCGTATATAGGTATTTTTGGAAACGTGGCAACGAGAGAAACTTATTGGCAGGGATTTTTAATCACGGGACGGGCCAAAGTTGCCGATGTATATCGCTACTTTTGTTGTTATTATTTACGATTATGTTACAATTTATTATTACTAAATTATTTAGGATATAATAATATATAATAATGGCATTTGGGGTTAAATAAAATGAGATTTCGTAATATTTCAGCGATTGTGATCCTACGAAATGGTATTTTTCTGATTTAGGTATATGGTTCTGACCCGGACAACAAAGTTGTCAACACACTTCAAATTTACAGACGACTGACTGAGCCTGAATAAAACCAACTACGGGAAGAAACAAGTTGTATTATGTATATGTATATAATATAGTGTGTAACTTCAAAGAGCATCACATAGTAAGGCCCTAAAGTCAAGTCCAGAAAGGAAGGAAGGATTAGTTTCTTAGATCGCATAAGTTCTAGCACCCTTATATTATTATGTAATTTATTACAATGTTTAGTTCACTAGGTCAGTATGTTATCACACATTTTGTATCCGTTTCGAAAATTGTATATTTTGCTTTGCGTATGTAACATCTTTATTGCCTATGTAGATACAGGAAATAGAAGAGATATGCTTTATTTTCGAATTTAGATGTGGTCGTTTCAAAGGATAGCTATTATATAGGTGGATTAGGTAATATTTCGATTACAATGGCGTCATTCTCGCATAAATCAAATCCGGCTTCTCTCCGTCATGCGCCATAATTGTATCAAAGATCATGGACCAAAGCTTGGATCATGAATTTAAAAATAGAAACGGTTTTGTTGAACGTCCCACCGATCGACCTATCTAGGTAATTCCTATGAAAATTCATGATATATACTGACTGACGTCCACACTAATGAAATAATCAACAATAATTATTATCTCTTATGAATGTTATTATAAAAAGGTAGATAAGACGCCCATTCATGTTTTTCTTTTGCATCATAATGTCGATATTTATTGTGATAGACAGCTAAAATAATTATTTCTTTAATCAAATTGAGCTTTAGGAACTGTAATTACAATTTTTTTTAATTACCTATCTATTAATAAATATTGTTGTCAAAAGAGTGAAAAATAACCTGCAATCGTTATGATAATTTCATTATTCTTTTAATGACCAAGAAAACAATTACTATCAAAATTTTACTAAGTTTTCAAAATATCATCAGTGAGTTTAAATGAGTGATTCTTTTGTATCTATCTAATGTTAAATCGGTCACTAGTCACTACCCACGACCATCATTTCCATACAAAGCTTGCTGCAATTTAGATGATGAAAGGAGAATGACACCAAATTATTATCATATCACTTCTTTGTTAATCTATTATCCCAATGGAAAGATCAAATTGGAGAGCAATTTCGGAGAGAAAGTTAAATATGGCTCATTTCTTACTTGCTTTTATAATATTTCCACTGATGTTACACCTATTAAGTGATGATAGATAATAAAGTATGTCACATTAAATTTCTCTAAAAAAAGTTGATTTGTATTTGATTTGCAAGAAAAACTTTGAATATTTTCATTCTTGTTTTTCTGATTTATGTAATTTAAACCGATTTTCCTTTGTCTCTTTAGTTAGGAAATTTAAACGATTATTAAACATGATTCCAGAATTATAAACAATAGATACGTTATTATTTAAATTGAGGCTATGAGAGCAAGAGTGGTCTAACCAACACTTGCAGTGTATGTATATGTCACTCGAAAAATCGTTTTTGCATTACACAACTTAAGGGGCCGCTGTTGGCTAAATAACGCAGAATGATAAGCCAAGGAAACACCAGCGAGCCGCAATACATCTAAAGCTTATTATTATTGCTTGCGCGGAGATCCGATTCTTACGGCAAGCCAATCAATCACCAGCGGGACGCAATACGCCGAAAGACTAGGTAATATTGCTTGCTCGGAGTTACTATTCTTCTGAAATCGTGTGTGACAAATAATATCTATTTTCGGTTTCTTGAAAGATTATAATGAAAAAATTAAAAGAATTTAAAATATGGCTTCATCACATTTTAACCATTTACTTGGTACGTCTTACCGATTAGTTTAAAGTTGTTTGCCCCTATAATTTTCAAGAAAAATGCAAAATACAAAAAGGTGATGACTTCAGTTTTATTTATCATAAAAAAATTAAAATATTGAAATTTCGCTTCATAGTACCATTGATTAAATAGTGTTATATAATCAAAGATAGTACTAAAGATTAAAGAAATTTGCTACATGACTCATATTATTATTATTGTTTAAATGTACGCAGGAGTCACTTAAATTTGGCTGCAAAATGTGAGTTTTTCACTGTATGAGGAGGTAGTCACTCTCAAGAGTGGATTAAGGGGGATATGACCATTTTTGCATTCTCAAAAGCGGGTCAATCATTCATTTTGCTGGTTAGACCATTTTTGCATAATGGCATTGCAACTGTCAAACCTCAACCAAACTTTGCAAAAAAAAAACATCTTACAGACATCATTGCCTCTGATGAAAACTCTTTCAACGCCCGTATTCAGCACTGGAATAGGTATGCTATCAAAAAGGCAGCCTTGGACGTATTGCTTCAGTGAACATAATTTTGCTACGAAAGATGCTCATATGTTCGTGTGGATGAACTCTGGCATCACGAGGACCTCGAGATATAGGTTCCTATTTGTTTATTTATTTATTCATAGGAAAACCAACAGCTTATATTAATTAAGTAATCGACGATTAGTAAGATGACAGAGAGCCAATTAAAGGTTTTCACGTTTAGATAATATTGTAGAAGCAAATGTCGACTTATCATCGTAGCTATCGATTAAAAATTAAATAGAGATTTCATTTACGCATTCACGTTTCAGAATTTAAAAGAATTCCCTGCTCAGCCATTGTCTAGCTGAATTAACACTTGTGCAGAATAGGTCAAAGTCGAAACGTTTACTCAGTTCATTGTAATTGTCGCTTGCTAGCATTTGATACCACATGATAAACTTTATTAATACAAAAAAAATATATTGTATTCTGATCAACGCGGTGATCGGAATTGGAGACTGCGTATATGGACCGTGCTTGCGCAAATCGGACCAAAACAGGATTCAGACGATACAAAATGCCTGCGTCAAGCCACGTTTCTTCGTTTCTCTATAAATCCGCCATCTTAAACACAACCCACCGCAGGCAACTTCATCTCACCAATTGTGTGAAGTAAAACCCCTAACTACATTTGGAATTCTCACTTGGATTTAGCCCTTAACGTCAGTATCTACTCTACGAGGTATAAAATAAAGTTTAATTCAAGAACACTGCGAGTTCAGATGCTGCGAGTTCATGTAATCTGAGCGCAGTTTGGTGTATACGGATCAGCACCATGCAGTCGTTCATACTTTTTGAGATATTGCAGTTTTAGGATACATTTCTACCCCACTTAATGTTTTTTTGTTTGTTTTGTTCTTTTTGTTTGAATTAATATTTTATTTTTTACAAAAAAAAAAAGTAAAGGTAGATCAAAAGATGTTATATAGTATTTCAATTCTTCATCCAAAGATTGTAATAAGAAAGTGGGGCAGGGGGAAAACCCAAGGGTTTGTCAAACTTCGGCCCATATGATTATTTTCTTGTATGTATGTATAACATAT
>JAOPUG010000090.1:25389024-25400138 GCA_027564375.1 Micropterix facetella | reverse complement strand
TTTGATAGTTTTTTTATGTTAAATTTTGATTTGATACATTCCTTTTATTTCTAATAAAGAAAAATATAAATTACTGGTATGTTTTATTAGATATATTATCACTCAGAATGTATTTATACGTCCAACATTTAATTTAGCAAGCGGGCGGGTTTAAAAAGATGTGTTTGACATGGACATCATAAATAATTACACCTATAGCACAGTTATCGCATACTGTGCCTCAAGCATCTTTCAATTCAGAAATTTATGGTTAACCTTTTCATTGCATTATTTGTTCCAATTAAATAGTATCTATAGAACAAAAATATGTGTTAATGTTCGGTAAGCGTTAATTGCATCGGGTACCTTAATATACTGTAATTGTCGCGGGCAAATGAACGAACGAAGACAAGAGTACACTCTATGCTGACTCTTGAGTCGAACGAATTCAAAAGTCGAACTCGTTTTGACTTTTTAGTTCGAGTAGCCCATGACTAATTAAAACCATGGAAACCTGGCAGCGTCTAACTTTTATTCGCCTTGACTAGATAAGTTATCGATGATACTTACTAATCTAGATTAGATACAAAGTAATTGAATATCTAGCTCTGTACAATATATCTAATGCTATAAAACTTCCAATTTCATCATTATTCTATGGTGCAATTTATAAAATAAAATGATTCTTGTATCGTCTGTACAGTCAAGTGAGGCAGAGTACGCCACGGCATCTGTTTGCGAGCAACTCGTACATATAGGATATGACAATATTCAATAAAATCGCGAATCGGAAAACGAATCACACCCTAATCACATTCCTCCTTTCTCTCGCATTTTTTATCGCATCGAGGCGGCGCATTCAATCTGAACCGACAGACAGGAAGCCTCTGTTGTAAATCGTCAATATTTGGACATTTTTCTCGGGCGATAAAAAAACTACGCCATCGCGTCAGAGGAAATGAAATGAAAGACCTTTGTTGGCGCGACCGCTCTTCACACGAGAAGATCAAATTCGACGGCTGAGTGCTAAGTGGAGGTTTAATGGAAGAAGGAAGGGGCGAAAGACTGATTCGCAGCAATTTGTGAACATTTTTATTGACAAGAGGATTAGGTATAGCTTTTTTTTTAAATAAAATGTAACTTCGTTCTTCAAAAGCATATCCCCGAAATCTACCCGTTTTCTAGTCCCAACCCCTATCCTCCCTCGCCCTTGGCGTTAGTCCTATCATTTGAATGGTAAACTAGTTTATAGAGAGCGGCCGCTCCCCTTCATTTGCCTTTTAATATTTAATGTGAAAATGCACGCCTCTGCCACCCTTATTTGTTTTTAATGACGTGCAACATTTAATCCCCCACAACGAAGGCTCTTTCAGTAGTTATAGTGGATAATTTTTAATTAAAGGGCAACCGGCCACCACCCTTTTAAAAACTCAGTAGTTCTTTCTATTCATCTTTTGTTTTCATGCGCGTTTAACTTGTCAGACTGTTTTCTTTATTTTTTTCATACTTCTAGTTAAGCGGTTGTTGTAGGTAGATCAATAGCGCCATGCCTTATTATGAAAACAGGAGAGTTCATTGATTTTATTTTAGTTCACTAACTAAACCAATTTTATTAATCCTCAACATTCGTTCCGTTCTGTTCCGCATTTTCCCCGGGTGATAAGTGTGCTTAGTTGGACCTATTCGTGCCGCAGTCAATTTTGATTTAAACTGCAATTTCTACCCACTACTATGACGACAAATCGCCGCAGTTCCGTTCAGCCGTGCTTTCTCCCCATTATGGAAAATTGCCGACTGCCTGCGACGACGTCTTTTATGACTGCATTTTAAATTTCGCCGCATTTGCCTCCCTTTTCATTTCGCCTCAAAAGCTGCTATTTGCTTATTAGATTGGACTGTCATTATTATTTTACTCTTTTCAGCCTCGGTAAATTTATCAATTTTTATTAAAAGGGCCACAAGTCCAGTTTTTCACGAAAAACGCTTTTTGATATATAGGTGTTTATTTAGAGGTTTGGTTTTTATATCGACAACATTTTTTTCAGCGACAGCCAATTTGACAATTGACAGCTGACTAATGCTCAGTTTGGTTTGCCATTTCAACATGACTAGACTTATGCCAGAACATGCCATACAGCGTGCGACACTATCAATTTATTCCGGGAAACATCATGAGTGCATAATTTCGCATTTATGGACCTGTGAACTGGCGTCCACAATCGTGTGATCTCATGCAATAACTATTATTTGTTGTGGCGTCAATCACTCAGGCCATTCCGATCAATGCTAGTAATATCTATACGAATTCAATAGGGTATAAGAAAACCATTGTTAATTAGTAGAGATAGCAAATCAATTTAATTATACCTTTATTATATGCCAAAAATATTTATATTAACAACATAACATTATAGAATATTTGGCTCACTATTACAAAAAAATATTTATATTGACAAAATGGCTTTGTTTCATGACGATGCTACAGATGGCAGTGTTTGGTTGTCATGAGGCTCCAGCTTCTGCCTCTCCGTTCATCTTATAGGCCGGGAGGTATTGTCACTTTTCAATAAGTCATTTTATGCACGATGGATTTTATACCGTCGGTAGTTCTTGTAATGTTCATGAGGTAACCGACCGTCAACACTCTATTAGCGGGGAGTGAAGTCGTGGGAGGCTGCGGAACTTGTTGAGAAACGTTTTCCGATACGTTATTTTATGCACGCTGAAAATTGATCAGGTTGATATTTAGTAACTATATTTCATAAAAAAAATTGTCAGACGCTTGTCTGCGGGTGGAATGTGCATCAGTTACGCTAATGAACGTGTTGGAAAACTGGGAAAATGAAGTAATAGTATGCAGGTTGGCATTCATTTAGGTGATAGTTTGTGGTTCACATAACATGAAAATAATCATCAGTTGCCACCAGAATAGTGGAAAGACCGTCAGTTGGGCCTCTAAAGTCTAGCGCAGCGTTTGAATGGATGACCGTATGTCACCTTTTGCGGTGCAGCTGATCTACTTTCCACCACTCTGATGCCGACTAACGATTATATTCATGTTATATAAACTATAAAATATCACCTGGATAAATTTCAGGCTGCATGCACTGACTTTGATGAGATTAATCGAAGATATTTAACTTAACCTTTACTAATGGACGCAGTGCAACTCTGGATACAGGGACTGCATACTGGATCACTTATTTTTAAACTGTCCCATGGTTAATAATGGTCCTATTTCATCCCAAACATCAATTATAAATTCCAACTCCCTCTATGTATTTTCCACTTGCTATTCCTCATCTCTCTCAAATATTTTAAATAATATGTAAATAGATTCTATCAATAATATATTTGTATAATGTATTATTTTATATAAATATATAAATAAAACAAATTTATATATTTCGTATTTTTTCCTATTTGTACAGCATAAACAATTTTCAGCATGCATAAAATAACTTATCGGAAAACTTTTCTTGACTAGTTCCGCAGCCTCCCACGACCCCACCCATCACAGTTGCGCAGTTTGACACTCGGTTTAGTACTTAGTGGTGTGAAAACTACCATAGCAACTACATATCATCGTGTATAAAATGACTTGATGAAAAGTGACACTACCTCCCGGTCTATTAGAGTCATCTGTGTATATAATTACTTTTCTTACCAGTATATAATTGAAAACGCATATCGGTTGTGTTTGCGTGTAGTGGCATTAAAAAACCATAGATATACATGTTCGCTGCCATATTGCAGTAGATCCTCTGTTTTTATTTACTCAAATGCCAGTCCGTTACAAAAGTAACCAACTTCATGATCCAAACAAATGAAGCACGGGAAGTGTACTTTGATATGTATAGGCCGCGTCAGGTATCATGTATTGCATTAATTAAACACCAATGCACGATGTTAGGTGTCGTATAGCGGCTATATTCTTTCACAAGGCAATTTGATTTTCTGTCTCGTATGGAGTTTTTGATGAGCATTTATTATATAAGTCAAAGCATTTTTGAGCCGGTGTGCGAGGGTCAAGACTGTTGACACAGCCTGTAGAAGGGGGCATGCTCATGCCTGATCTTTACACCTGCTGAAAGCAATAGTCACTGGCAATCGAGCGATAAGTGAGGAATTATAGTGAATGTCCGAACGATTGTCGAGAATGAAGAACTTATTACGATAATTGATAATTGTATCATATTTTACCAACATCTTGACGATACCCAAGTTGAAACTGTTCATAAGAAACAACAGACATTTAGGGACGACCTGTACAACCGTTTAAAAATGGCCACGCATCAGTGTAGGCCCTCAACAAGCCGAAATGACAATGTCATTGACCAATTGTGGACTTTGGTCATGTAAGATCTCACATTCCTGACATTCCAGTGATTCATCAGGCTCCCTATTCCCTAGACATTGGGTCGTGTTACTTTTGGTTAATCTCTTTAACTTGAAAATTCCACTGAAAGGGATTGATTCCAATCAAGAGAAGACATGTGTAATGTGAAAAACCATTCCAGAAGTGTTTTCACTATGGCGGAAACGTTAGGAGCAGTGTGTGCATTACGAAAGAGGCTGCGTTGTAGGATATTGGAGTAAATTGTTTGTGTATTTGTACTAAAGGTTGGATACTTTTTGAACAGCATTGTATTTGTAGTAATTTTTTGCAAATACACTTCTGGTTGGGTCTATATGGCATTTCAGCTCCTGGCTATGATCGCATTCTTTATTTGATGAGCTGCTTATGTACTCGCATTTATGGCACCGTTTTAGATGAGTCCGGTTCAATGAAATATTAGTGGCGATATTGCTTTCCTACCTTTTACGGGAGTTTTATGTTTTATTTAAGTTAGTTAATTAGTCTGTCAGTGGCTTGTGCCAACCAGGGTATAACTGCCCTCCAAACCACCAATTTAGTTTGTGTGGGATGGCTCTAAAGGCAAAAAACATTACACTACAAAACCTTTCTCAATAATCGAGAAAGCTACTGATTGGATTCTGGAGGTCGATTCGGTCTCTGAATAGTATCATTTCCCTGAAAGTCTCGGATGCACCGCCCTCTTTACTCCTTATCTCGAGAGATATAACTCTTTACTCCTTATCTCGGACGATGGCCCTTATTGTAGAATTACCTGTTCCATGGGAATCAAATATCCCAAAAGACCACGAGTACAAATTAAACAAATACCTTGATCTAGCAAATGGCAAATGTACACGGTGGAAGTTGGCGCTCGTGGCCTCCCAGCCAAATCTCTATTTAACCTATTTAAGGATCTTAGTCTCTCCAGGAAAATAATTAATTCCTTCCAAGAAAAAATATCTAAAATGGCGAATTCCACATATCAAATTGTATGGCTTTGAAGGGGAAGTGAATGGGTGGTAGAGTGCACACTCATATGTGGCAAGAGCAGCTGTGGCAGCTGTCCTAAACCTAGCACAGCCGGTCGTTAGTCCGGAGTTCACCGCTCATCCCCTAGAACTGTAACAATAGTATTATGATGGGCCTGACTAAAAAAAGAGTCTTTTCATCCATCTGTCCGTTCGTTTACACCTGGATGTACTGGAGAAAAATAGTTGGTAAACTACTCGGCTATTCTTGTGTTTTATTTATTTACTTTTTAATTATTAGACTTTTTCATATAAATTATAATTTAGATGACAGTCGCGACGGCTGTTGCTAATTTCTACCGCCTGGGAGCGAGAGAGACAACGAGCTCTTACCGGCATTGCCTTATGTATAGTTTCAATCCTAATTGTACAATTAATTTAGCAGTCGTAAGATGTACAATAGAAAAATCTACCGACTAGATCGTTACGTTATTGTATTGTTAATTATTTATTTACCTTTTCATTTCTTTATAAATTCCTGAAACGTGTCGATATAGCTGGGTTAATCAATGGCTTTTTAGACTGCTGTACGGTTTCATCAGAACATTACTGGCAACGCTATCATGTAACATGCGCCGTGCGCCCGGTGCTGCACTAACTTCAAATTGCCACTGCAGTTTATCGAATATATAAGAATATATTCCCTAAAAGTAAAAAGTTTATTATTAGATCGAGCTGAGTCATCTCCTTTTAGACTTTGTTTTGTTTTGGTGTATCAGGTCAGGTTCCGGGGGGCCAGCCTGTACCCGGCGAAGGCCCGGGTGGCCGAGCGGCAGCTCAAATGCCGCCGCCTGCACAATTGCATCCTCCGCAGCCACACGTAAGTATCGCTTTTCTAAACATTAAACCCCGCTTAACCTTTATAAAGGGAATACAGCTCCCAGCTATGTACCCAAATCCTTATGACGTAAGGCAAATTTAGCGATGACAACTCAAAATATAGCTGGCGTAAAATCGACCTAGTTGAAGAGGGCCAGCGTTAGGTGGATTGTCTTACTATTTATTAAAAACTACCCGATCGGTCAATGCGATCGTTTCCCTCTGTGAGAAATTTCAGTCTTCGGGAGTGTAGTGCGTTGAACGCGGGCACAAACAAATTAGTTGTCATTGCATCGCTGATTCAATCAAATATTGTAACTTTATATGGAATCTATCTAATTCTCATTAATTTTATTTCGAATCAACTCAAAGCTACACGATCTCCGCGAGTTTGACAGTTTGCATCTCTTTCTTAACGGTGATGGGCAAGTAGAGCGCCTCCTTATTCTCGCTTTGTCTAAAATCTTGCTGGTATTATAACAAATTTGAGTTACATCCTACCATTTTCACCTTAGCGATAGCAATATTCGCTATGATTAACATATACCGAATATCATGGCGCCTATACATCATAGGGCAGATCATTCCAGTAATAAAACTTGGTTTTAATCTGGATTTGAGGTTGGAATAGACAAGATAGCTGGAGCGGAAAGAGGCGATTTAAAATTTTACAGAACTTTGAATTCGGTTTGTTGCTTCTTTTCAATGTGCTCGTTACAGATGAATAGTTTTTCCTATTTTTTTTTATTATGGCCATTGAAAAATTCCAACTTATATATTTTATTATTATTTACATCGCATCATGTCTGTGTTACGGGAGTGGGGTGTCATGTTTGATGAGCGCTTCTCGTTTCATTAACATGTCAGAGATATCTGTAAACGGAATATTAGATTGTAATCTCAGATACAATATCGCTAATGTATAGGTCCTCGAGTATTGCACGGGCTTTTGGAGCCCACATGAGGAAATACATTCTGTATTGTTACAGAAAATAAGCCTAAGCTTCTGAATTACTCGTACATGTACAAGTACAGTTAGAGTTACCGAAATACTTATCCCTCTTTTCCGCACTCGAGCGGAGGAGAAGGAATTTTATATTTCTCTATGCGCACAGACTGACCGGTGAGAGGGTTTACGATCCAACGTTTCTCTGTGCTGCGGAGCTATATGCGTCCAATTCTTATCGATCTTACAGTTTTTCTCTAATACATAGCGCAATCCGCCAATCTGACACTACTGCGATGAGTCGTCATACCGCCTATCTCTGTAGGTATTTTCGGACAGTAAATAGACCGACTAAAAAGCAGGTTTCTACGCTTGGACTGTATTTGATTTTGAATCTCCCTCACCTGCACGATGCCTTTGTGCGTATATACTTAATTAATTACGTAGTACTTATTGATATTTTTAATATTTATCAGCCGGGAGCCAATCAGCCTGCGGTGAGTCCCGGAGCAGGAGTCCCAGGCGCTGCGGGCGGGGCGGGCATCCCGGGCGGACCGGGCCCGGGACAGGCGCCAGCGCAGGCGCGGGGGCCCACGCCTGGCACGCTGCCCACCGCCGCTAACGGCACGCGGCCTGGACAACCCCAGGTACCACTACGCCTTGTTTATCGCTTGCCCTTTATCCGCTCCTTTCCTTCTCCACTGGTTGTATTTCACGCTGACTTTGTACAATGGAGAAAAGCTACTTTACAAAATTGTCCATTGCGTCAAATTGACCTATGTTCGGCGTCGGAATTTTTACTAATATTAAAGCGGTAATATTATTAAGTGATATTGTTAAAAGTCAGAAGGGAAATGCTTCTCTGATTGTGCGATAGAGTACTGTGGGGAGGGGGGGAGGCTAAGAGGGGCGGTGCAACTTCCTTTCGGTCTCGCGGGCAAATTTTTCATGGAAACAGTAGATAACAATTGTATAATTCTTTGAATTGAGGTTGTCTAGATCCGTACATGACTAAACCTCGAAAATTATTAGTCAAAATCGAGAAATTGTGTTTTTATTGATTTTTACCGATGACTCGAGTGCTTACTTAACTTCAGATGGGATCCATTAGTTCGAATTAATGAGAAATTGTTAGTTTTATATCCGGGGATATGATAGTATGAAGGGATTTATACTCCCTGGACCCCTTATGCCACTGATTCACAGGGGTCATCAGCCTAAACTCAATAAATTGGCTATTTTTCACACCTTGCTCTATTGGGATGAAAATTTGCCTGCGGCGCTAATCTTACCGTTAATCATTTAATTAGCAATCACACGATTAGAAAGACGTGACCTTAGCTACCCTGTCGATCTTATATAACCGATAATGTCTTGAAGTAGCTCTCTTGTGAGATTTTGCCTGCTCTGCATGGTTTACGAAGTATTTTTTTTTTTTTGTTCATTTCAGAATACCGTACCGACTCTACCGGCCAAACAGAACAGGGTCACGACACTCCCCAAACCTATTGGTATCGATCCTATACAGTTATTGAATGAACGAGAAAATAGGTTTGTATCTTGTTATAATATATTGAGCCTCAATCGGTCAAACGTCATAAGCGCCAAATAGTTGATTTTACAGAAGAGTGAAAAGATATTTTACATTTTTACCACTCCATTTAGTATTTCAATTTAATGAAGCATTCGTAATTTATTCCAATAGTTTTTTTTTTATAGAAAACAATACTTTTTACCGATTTTTGTTATTAATAATGTTTTAGCATATAAAAGAATTATTATAAATAGTATGTGCGAAATTGTACCATTCTGGAAAATACTCGTTATGGTAATATTTTATTCGTTTTAATGCTTATTTTAGATTTAAAAAAAATTGTGCCATTTATTTCCCATGTAAAATGGTATTTTTGAGTTTCAAAGTATATTTTATAGTTAAGTTGGCTGTACTTTTTTTGTTTGAAAAAAGAAAAATGGTAGGTAATATTAAAATAAAACGCAAATTAGAGGAATAATTCACTTTATTTTTTAAAATTTCAGTGTTTATTTAATAATAACAAATATTGTTACAACACCAGTTACGCAATGTAATTTTTTTAAACTTTAATGTTTATTAAAATAAAAAAAAGAATATTTAAAACCGACCAGTGCATCCACCGCTCAGGTCCAACCAAGTTTTCCCGCCAGATCCACACTCGGCTTCTCCAGGTTAAGTCCCTCTTCAAGGAGGAGTTGAACCGTGAGTTTTATTCCAGTGGTAAGAGACATGGTTGAATTTAAGATCATACTACATGCAAACCCGCCGCCCCGAGTCGTTTCAACAAACTTTATCGTTATATCGTCTCCACCGCAGCCCGTTAGAGATCAACGCCTTATTATTAAACCCAGCGGGCTAGTCTCACTCCCTAACTACCAAATTCAGACAGATATTTCCACCTGTTTGGTTTGAGGTTTGAAGTTGCTTACGCTGCGTCTATCTGTCATATTATATGCGGTATTCCGTCACTCTTAAATATCGTGGAACCGAGGCGTCCTTTCACCCGAGATTGGGTGGCCAGCCAGATCGTTTCTACGGATAGGCGACGACAGGTTGACACCTACCCCCGCTTCTTAGGTCGCATTACACTTCCAGACGCCCCTGGCTATTTGTCAGTTGAGCAAGACCGGTAAACCGGCCAATACATCAACTATCCAGGCCCTCCCGAGGTGTTCCCCTAGATCCGACCACATTGCGGGAGTTAGTCCCTTTTGAGGGAGGCTGCCAGATAGGTGTTGAGTCATGAGTCGGGCTGACCAAGATGACAAATTTAGCGATTATGACCTGCACAGCCGCATTAGGTCCCCAAAATAAAATGAGACAGTTGGTAATCATTTTATAAATTGTTTGGCTCTGTTGTTACTCTCTTCTGCGCTGCTAACTGAAAAACCCTTGATGTTCTATGTATTGCAGATAAGGGATCTTTGAAATAAGGGATGCTGCACAACTGTCGACATTTTCATTGTAGTGGTTAATCGACTTTCCGCTAGGAATGACCAATCGATTTCCCTGTTTGGCGAACTCATACTGTGAAAGAAAGTAACATTTAGGTCTAAAATTTATTACAGTTAATTATCAGTTTCTCATTTTTCTTAAAAAAACGATTGGCTGTCCAAGCCGTAGTTAAGTTTTTTTGTCAGGATTCGTAAATTTTTGCAATTATTCATTACAAAAATATTGTTACAATTATTCATTACAAACTTAATGTATTTTTTCTTTGTTTAAAGGGTGGCTGCAAGAATAGCTTTGCGAATGGAAATTTTATCTAATTTACCGACTACTATGTCCGATGATCTGAGGCTTCAGGCACAAATCGAACTACGGGCCTTGAGGGTTCTTAACTTCCAACGGCAACTCAGGAGTGAGGTAAGATTCTTCGAGATGTTTTTGTGACAAAATTATTGATAAGGAAAAGGCCTTAGACAGGGTTGAGCACAGCAAGCTCATTGCCGTTGGAAAAAATAAGAAAATTAGGCAGACACCCTTTTAACCCTCCCACCCAACTCTTAGTAAAAAATGGACAGCATACCTTAATAATAAATAATAATAATAAATACAAACGTAGCTGCCATGGAATTCACCGACTGGAGTCGGGCCCATCATAATACTATTAAGAAGGCTTCAGATTTGATTCTGGAGGTTGATTCGGTTTCCAAACAGTATCATTTCCTGGAAAGTCTCGGATCCACAGCCCTTCGTCCAGATATAACTCTTTACTCCCTACCTCGGAAGATGGCCCTTATCGTAGAATTAACTGTTCCATGGGATTCAAATATCCCAAAAGATCACGAATACAAATGAAATAAATATCATGATCTCGCAAATGCCATCACTCGGAATGGCTTCACTACACGCGGTGGAAGTAGGCGCCCGTGGCCTCCCAGCCAAATCTCTATTTCACCTATTTAAGGATCTTGGCCTCTCCAGGAAAATAATTAACTCATTCCT
>JAOPUG010000090.1:25229813-25241694 GCA_027564375.1 Micropterix facetella | reverse complement strand
ATAAATATAATAATCCTGTAATTTACTTATAACTAAGATAAAGAATGATAAAAATAAAACGGAAAAGCCCTTAATATAACGTAAAAATAAAATAAAATAGAATTTATAAAATACATACATATAAAATTAAAAATAAAAACAGGTATTGTTAAATCGATATGTGAAAAAAGAAACCGTTTGTTTTATTGTAAAATTTTGATTATTGCAATACATCGAAAGTGATGGTAGGCATCACTTATATACATAGGTAGATGTACTAAAAGTCAAATTTTATACCAATTTTTATAGCCAAATTTTGAATACAAAGGCCTTTCTTTCAAGGGGTGATTCGATACATCAAACTAAATAAGAGAATAGGAAAAAACTTGTTTACTTTTGAATATTTCCGTTAAAAAAAATGTATTTAATATAAGAAATGTTTTTTTTTAATCGAAATTACTCCACATGAAAAACTGAGTTGAAAATCATATATAAATTCTTAGATATGGGTTTTGGTTACCGAGAAAATGTATTTTTTTTCTACTTTAGGATATTGAACATTTTTGTCATCATTAACGAAAACCTAAAACCCAAACAAAAGTTATAGATGATTCTTAAATCAGTTTTTTTTATGTAGAACATTAGTAAAAGAAAATTTCCCAATATCAAACATATATTCAGAAAAAAATCTCATATTTTTTGTTAAATTTTAATCTTCTTGATTAGTTTGAAGTACAGAATTACCCCTCGAAAGAAATGCCGTTATATCCTGAACCGTATATAATGATTAAATTTTAAATCGAATAAACAATACATATTACAAAATTATGTTCATAATGTAATCTATTAATAACAGTTATATGATTAGCATTTAATATGTTTTCTTTTATTGCATATTTTATATTTCGTCGTATGTTGTAATTTAATTTTCATTGTTAGACTCATGTAATAGCCGATGTATTAACACACTAAACAGATCATATCACTGACTTTAGAGACAAGCTTCAGTTTCTGAATAACAGAGAGCAAAGAGACCTACACACTTTGTCTCTCCTATATAACATCATTTATAATCTCATTTCTCCATCTTATCTTATAGGAAACTATCGGTCACAGCCGATAACACACTAAATCTTCATATTCATCACTAATCTATTTATATATACTCCTTCGCAATTCGCGCAGCCCGGCGGCTATGGAACCAGCTCCATTCTGTTATAAGATGTTTTTCTTTTATTTTCTAGTTCAAAGCATAATTACAGAAACATCTCTTATCCCTTAAACCCTAACCAATGATCCATTCTTTCCCTTCCCTGTATCTTCCTTGGACATATCATATAATATGTAATAATGAGATGTAAATATACTTATTTATATATTTTAATATACAAATATCTTTAATAAAACTATTTTATGTCTTTATTGCCACTATTATAAGTTTTAATTGTAATCACTTAAATTTGGGCTGTAAAAAATATTGCACGCCAAGAAGTCCGCCTGTTGTGGATAATATTTTATTGTATGCAATAAAGATTTCTTCATTTATTTATTCTTTCGCTAAAGGTTGGTTCATATTAATCTTAATAATATCAGACACGGCACCAGAAGAAGAAGACATCTTCCATTGAAGGTGACCATGCAAGTCAATATTCTTAGACAGAAATGAGTTAATAGATAGAAAGTCAATACACTTCAAATTATGATTTGTGCTTTAATATATTCTGCAAACCAGTAAGTAAGTACAAACGGAGCTGCCATGGAATTCACCGACCAAGGTCGGGCCCATCATAATATTATTTTTACACTTCTGGGGGGGTGAGCGGTGGTCTCCGGACTAACGACCGGAGTCAGACCGCCATATTAATAATATAGGTTTAAACTTACGTATAAATAAAAGATTTATTTAATATCTTCATTTCTTATGAGTAATAAAGGCGGAGGAATATCGATGAAAACGAGACAAAATGTCTTTATGTGTTTTATATTATGCTATTTTAAAATAACTTATCCCTAAAATAACGTGTAAAATAAGTGAGTTTGTGAAGATTGGAAGATATTTTTATGTTATTTTGGCCACCTAAATGGCCAAACTTTAGAAAAAGTCACACTGGGCTAGGGACTATCAAGTTTTTGGAAAGAATTTTCTCTCAGAGCAATTAAAGCCTAAGAATATTTGGGACGTCATGAGATGTATCTCTAACGCAACATTTGAACCCTTTCCACACAATAATTCCTCTTCATTGAAGGATTCATTACAGGAGTGGCACAATGAATCACTCGTGGTTTACGTGCTTAGTTCAGGTAGTTATTTTATATATTATACATACATACAAGAAAATACATCTTAATATATTATACATACATACAAGAAAATAATCATATGGGCCGAAGTTTGACTTGTGTTTTCCCCCTGTCTCAGTTTTTTTCTTGAAATCACCTCTATTGGAGAGATTTTATTTTGCATAAGGACGAGCTAGTTTTATGGGATGGATGGATGATAGGCGATAATTCACCTGCGGTAAAGGGGACCCAAGAACCCCGAACTTAAATAGACACGACTGTTTTTTCAAACTCTCTACTACGTAGAATCCGCTTTTTTAAATCTTCTCAATGTCCATCGCCGAAAGCAAGGACACTACACAAGATACAGTGAGTGTTGTGTGCACGGCGGATTTTCAAAATGCGCGCGCGCCGAACCCGCCATGCCACCGTTATAATCTACGTAGTAACAGAAGCAGTTTACCGCCTACCCGCAGAACAGCGGATTATGATGACAGCACTTTAGTCTACCCTGGATAACAGCGGTTGCAACTTCACCGAAACGTCGGGTGCTAAAAAACTTCACGCGGTAAATTCTTTTAATCCTAATAATTTATATTTTACATTTCCAACAATAAACTGATAGGCAGTGGTACCTGCAGTGTATGTGCATGTATTAAACGAATAGACTTTCTTTGCAGAACGAAGATAGCTCCAACATCATCAGCGTTATTCCATAACAGAATGTCATAAAATATAATGCTATAAAAGTAGCTGAAGTAAACTAATCAAGCTGTTTCCGATATACTGAGCGCGTCTCTCTATTTCCTGTTCTCACCGGTGATACGATGTAATCTAAATCCAATCTAAACGAGCATATACTTTAATCATGCCGTGACTCAAGGGACAATTTTCTTTGTCGCATCCGAAGCAGAGACAGTTAAGAAACAAAAAAAAGTTCGGAAACAGAAATTGTCCGTTTCTATCCGAGCCGCATGTCGCTTTGCGCTGACTTTTCCTCAAAGCGGGATAGTAAAACCTAAAAAATGAAAATACGCTCTTTGTTTTAGAAAGGCCGGTCGGCCGCCGTCGCGCCGTTGTTATATCAACTTCTTTTTACGGCTTTTGTGATTCCGTTGCAAAAAAGCTGGCAAAGAGTCAAAGGACTCAACCATGAAAATAATGAGAAACGTTTTTATGGACGATTACGGCCCATTGCGCCGTGAGATCCCCGCGCCAAGATAGGTGGGGTGGGTGGTGGTAGACTCTCCACGTTAATTATTTACTTTTTCGGTAGCCCTAAAGTTTTCTCCTTAGGTTTCTGATTTCTCTTCTTCTTATTTTTGTCTCCTGTGCCGCCGGGATGTAGCCACATCCCGATGACTCCGGACGTCTGAAGAGATGCATTGTGCTGTGCCAGGTGTCCAGGCTGCGGGACGCTCACTGTGGTCTCGAGAGCCATCAATCCGCGACCGGTAGTCTACTCCCCTCATAGAGGCGGAGTAGTAGCCTTAAATTAGAATTTAGCAGCATAAGCAGTTCGTTAGGATCCGGATAAGGGTCTCCTAATAGTTGACTAAAGCGTAACATTCGCATAATATATGTAGATCAGTCATATCTTCCTCTCCATATTTTCTGCAAAGAGAATCGGTTCTCTTTCCGTTCGTTGTGAGGTGTTTGTTGAAGGCAGTAAGTTCTGTCATCAGTTCTACGATTGATTATAAAACTGTAGGTATATACTCCATGGTTCTACGTATATAATAACTACAGTTATATAAACAATGGTTCTACGTAGGTCACTAAATAAGTTTTGAGACATGCGAAAAGTATATTTTTATAATTTATGTTATATTTTCCATTCGCCTAAACCAGCTCTGGGAACATTTATTCCAGTCTTCCTCCTAGCGGTCAGAAATGGCTGATTCATAGGCAGCCATTGCTTCAACGGTACATGAAAAAACGCTCATTTTTCCTTCAAAATTCCTCTCAAAATTGGGAATAAAAAGAGGTCACAAGGAGCTAAATAGGGGATGTAAGGTGGATGAATCAGGGTTTTAATACCGAATGCTTGAATAAACGCCTTCGTTATGAGGGAAGTGTGTGAAGACGCGTTATCATGGTGCAGCGGTGTTTCCCTACACTCTTCCTTCGGTCGTCTCTCCTATACAAAACTTTTGTCAGTGCGATTGTGTTGTGTACCAATTTTCTAGCATTGATGTCGCAAGGTATCCACTCTGAGAAAAAAACTGGCCTCCATTATTTGCAAATATTCCGAGGCTTTTGCAATTTTGTTGGCAATTTTATATCTCGAACAATCTAGAAACCTACCACCTAAAAATATGCGAGCTTCTTAAAGAAAGGACTATCACAAAAAAAAAGTTCTACGGGATAAATTAATGAGGTCATATCCTTTGCAGAAAAGTACCGCATATACTATGTACCTACTTAACCCACATGGAGTTACTCTTCAGGCAAACAGAAAGTCAAAAGACCGATACGCATGGAATGATTCTCTTAATCATGACATGGGATACTTTGACAACACGAAAGAGGAATGTGAAGAATTGGCAAAAGACAAAGCCATGCAGCGAAGTGGAAACTAGTGCAGGAAGTAGATAAAATTGATGAATAGGAAACGGGAACTAGTGAAAATTATTGGACAAGTGAATCACCGATACAATAAAACAAAGGATCCAGAAAAAAGCAAAAATTATGGACGAAGAATGTGAGAAAAATTGACACAAAGAAAATAAATACTATTTTTACTGCACTCACAATACTGGACCTATCGACTCCATAGTTGCTAGTGTGCGGATCGATTGATTTACCTTTCCTTCCCTTCTTTAAAGGCAAGTGATCCTCAACCTTAGAAATGTGTCCTTAATGTATTCGGTTTATCGTTTCGAGTGCACTCCTGGCAGAGGTGGCACATTTTTTTCATTTATTAGGTAAAATGGTGAAAATGAGTAGTCTTCGTGTTCCCCATGTATGCGTATCTATTCTTCTTATATCTAGGTAATTAGGTAGACAATTATTATTAAGCTAACAGTAGCGTTATCTCGGTCTTTCACCCACTTTCGTTTTTCAAGACTCATTTTAGGATCGTTTTCATAAAGAGTGCACTCGGTGCCCTTTTCGATGACTAATCGAGAATAGGATGTAATTTGGTCGTTCAGCGTCTTTTCTAAAATCCCTAATTAATTCAAAACATTAAAAATTAAATAAAATTATTATCAGAATTTAATTTCTTCATCTAAGAATATCTTATCATCAGATTCCGTGTCTCCGTGAAACCTAAATCAAATCAGCTCTTCCCAATTTATGAATATAGCAGATTAGCGAAAGAATTTTCGAAATCGGACAACGCGTTCTTGAGATATCGATGACTTAGAAAGACAGACATACAGACATACAGTTCAATGTCTTTCAATGCGACTTTCCGTGTTGACAAATTACTGAATTTGACAAATAATTGAAATCACTATTCTGACAAATGTGTCCGTTTGAATTAACGATAATTTAAAAAATGAAATTGTGTAACTTTTAGTAATTAAATTGTGTAAGCGTTGACGAACGCTTGAAACTTCCCTTTCTGTGTATTTCGTTCAAAGGCACGGATAGCACCTGTGGTACAATTGTATATTTGTCGTATTACGATTTGTGGTAGCCCTTACGACTCGTGACGTCGCTTGCTTTGTTTTCAACGATATGTTTTCAATTTTGTTCGAAGAGAAGTTACTGTCTGTATACTGTGGTTTCGGTGGTGTTACTACCCCCGTTGTGCAGGGTAGACTGGTGAAATACTATTTTGTTTTATTTATTTAAAAAAATATAGTCTTAAAAGTGACATAATTAGAAATTTGACGTATTGACGTGCAAACTGTCGAACCCCGACTATGGGTCACTTTTTATGGATATAATGGGTCAGTTTTAATGTCATCACAATGGCGAGCATGCCCAAATCTGGTGCGATAAGTGCTCTATAATTGACTGAACTGATTCAGTCGTCGAGCCTTGTTTATAAAGGCCCGTAACTTCTACCACTGGGCTTTTTAGCCTTTCTTGCGGGGATTTTCATGAACAGGGCTCGTTGACCCGGCTTTCTGGTTAAGGCGTCGCAGGTCTGTGTTCCCTGGGCCAGTATCCTATGTTGCGCCTGACTCATCGGGCGCATTGTGGTCTTGATCTGCGTACATGGCATCCTCTGCGGTGAAGACTGCTGAGCTGCGATGCCCGCAGTGGCGGTCCGCTAATCTAACAGGCTGCGCGGGTACAGCTTCCGGACTTCTGGCGGTCTGGTGTGCAGCGGAGCGAGCCCACGGGTGTTCTCGTGCGGCGAGGTGTGAGAAGTTTGTAATATAATTTATATCACTTTTGCAGATTATGAAGGATATAATAAAATGACGATTTTGCCAATGGAGCGTTCTTTTTGGATTTGTGTCACTTTTGAAGGGCGGAGTGCGATGCAAAATGTACCTGCAACACCCAAATTTATGGATCGATTAACGTCATCAATAGTCCAATCGCGTCCGCACCGCAGCGGAGGGGGAAGATCAGCTTCTTTTGGGACTGACTGACGATCGGACGGACCCGAAAAGAAGGCTCGAGAGGTAATCAGGATGTGCGTAATAATGACGCTTTTTTTCTAAACCTGTCATTACGGAGCAGAGGCGCCCTCCGTCGGTGATTTATAATGGGCCCCCGAGCCGAGTCTGCCGACTCGAAGAGAGAGCGAAAGGCAACGCTAATTGATCGGGCCCTCTCCCTCTTCCACCGCGGCACCTATAATGGCCGGCGTGGTCGAGGGTCGACGCACGATGATGACTCTCCAAAAGCATCGCCACACCACTATTACGTTATTTTATCGGCCGGAGGTAAACACGCCCTTCGCCATCAGTATGAGCCATCACAGTCACTTGTCATTATCGCTGCATATAAAAGTCTACTGAGGAGTGACAGAGGGCAATCCTCGGTTATAGGCTGAAAATGCAACGGCGTAGTTGAATCTATATTTTTAGTAAGGCGTACCAACAACGGCATCGAAGGCAAAAGAAAACCACTGCAAAAGTTCTCAACATAAGGTCTAGTCTCTCACAAAGAAGCAAAATAAAGTACAATTGAGTTTGTCAACTGCTACGGGCGAACCCGGCCACCCCGGAAGGAGTGTCCTTACAACGAGGCACTGGGAATTTTCAAACCCAATTTTCAAACCTCTCGTGCCCTTGCTCCCAGAATTGGTCGGATTCCTCCGACCTCCTGTCTGGTCGCTGGTTCGAAATCGCTTGTGTAACATCTACGTGTCGTGATAACACGGCATTCCTTCACTCGGAAATATCGCGGACCCGTGGCGTCATTTACTCGGCAATATTCAAACGAAATCGGGTGGCCATCAGGTCGTTTCTAAGGATAGGCGACGACTGGTCGACACCTACCCCGCACCTTAGAGAACATACGTTCCCAGACCCCTCCAGGTCTCAGTCGGTAACAACAAGGCCGGTTTTCCTGTCCCTTGCGTCAGCTGTCCAGTTCCGCCCAAGCTTCCGTCTTCAGATCCACCGCACAGCGGGTTCACTAGGTTGGTGCCTCTTCGAGGAGGCTCCTGGATAGGGGCTGCCCCGCTAGTTGAGTCAACCAGCTGACGTATCGGCCATCATAGCCCAAACTACAAGGAACCGTTACAAGATACAGTGAGCGTTGTGTGCACGGCGGATTTTTAAAATTCACGCGCCCCAACCCCGCGCCCTCCTGCGTAGTAACAGCTGCAGTTTTCCGCCTTTCCGCAGAACAATAACGGATGACGACTGACAGCACTTCAGACTACTCTGGACCACGGCGATTTCAATCGTCGAATCGTCGGGTGCAACAAACTTTACGCTGAAAAATTTCAAAAAACCATGATAGTCTTCAATTTTACCACACTATTTTACCTAGTCACACAATGGTAGTGAATTCTAACATCCCAGGTGCGGCCTTCCGCCTTTTATCAAAGGGAAGTAGGAATCGATATAAGTCATCTAAAGAAGTATGCCACATTTATATATTTATTTCTTTATAAACTAAACATTGTCAATTTTTGCTAGTTATATTAAGTTTAAATAAATAAATTGAATAAGTTTAAATAATTTTGCAATGGTTCGATAACACGAATATATAGCTTACTTATTTACATAGGTAGAATACGTCTTAATCATTATTTATTATTATATACCGAAAAAAATACAGAAAAACTACAGAAAAAAGAAGAAAAGAAAGAAAAAAGAAATGACCAGAATGAAAAGAAAGAAAGAAAAATGTGACATGACTATAGGGGAAAAAATAAATATCTAACGTTCTTTCAACAGTTTTAGACCATTTTGTTTGAATTGCTGAACACTGTTATTGAATATATCGATACAATTGTCTATATACAAGTAGACACATATTCGAGGGATGAAATTGTAATAACCTGTATTGTTATTTGGCAACGGCAGTCGAAAGAGGTCTGGAGTCTACACATTTCTCGTGTAAAGCTTGAGAAAACAGCAAACGTCTACCAACATGTTTCTCTCGTCCACACGGTCCCAAAAATACCCATATACGCCATGCTTGCTCTACCTATTGGTCCGATCCTCCTCCAGGCCAAGTAAACCAGGATGAACCTGCAGCAGTACTTGCGGGACCCGGGTAGAATTTGCTGCAACCTGGTGGTGCTTAGGGTCACCCAGAGAGGCTGCATACTAAATTTAGTTAAGATCGGAAGACCGCCACATGGACAAACAAACAAACGCACAAACGCAAAGTATACATCAGACTATATGGCCCGTTCTACGTAGGACGCCACATAAGTATAGTTAACTATAAAATAGACAAAAAATAAAATGTACAATGCAAAGTGACATTCTTTATTTCTTTACTATCTTCCTATAATAATAATTAGGAATGTGTTGCGATGAGCAATTTGATTATTTAAAAATCGGATATTTTTACCAGTATTTTTTAATCCCCACTTTATGCCGATTTCAGTTAAAATCCTGCAAATCGGCAACACTGCTGGGCAAGCAGCAGACCGCGGGCTGCTGCAGCGATACGAGTGAATGGACCAAACCAAAATCTAGCATCAGAAAAAAGGGGCAGAGTATTGTGCAAGAGCAAGACCCGCAGCCCCGTAAAAACGCACATGCCGTTTTTAGTGACTACGACGGCTCAGTGTAACGAGCGAGGCAACACTTTAGAAGCTCGGAACGTGGGAACGAGTCGAAGGAGCGAGAGGTAGGCGAAAGCACTATTTACAGGCATCACAACGAGTAGTATGAAGCATGTATAACTTGTATTGTTTTAATCCATTCATACTTTAAAATTTACCTGTAACTCAATCATTTTCATCAACAAAGTATGCCTATACTAAATCAAATCGCAGTTTTTGCTGCGGTGAACACCTTCTTCAGCTGAATTTCAAAAGTCACCATCGACAAACAGCCACGAAAGCGGTCACCCTCGCTGGAAGAAAATAGTTCCACTGTCTTGTTTGATGAACGGTTTATGAATTGCTTCGCTTGTCTTTGTCCTGGGATATCATGCCAGTTTTTAACTACCTTCTTCCGCCCCAGAATGTTTTTTTTCTGCTGGCTACCTTCCTATAGCCCAGTCTGTGTCATGTATAAATTCTAAATACATAAATTCTTCGGAACTTGCAAAAGATCATATAGATCTATTTTTTATATGTTGTTAGAACATGTATCAATAGTAAAGCCGTGTTCATACCCAGGGCGCACAATTAAGGCGCGCTTGAGAACAGTAGACGATGTATCAGAGCGTCGAGCAGGCCGGGTGATATTAAAGAGTTGACTCTCTCCCGCCCATACATAGACAAATGTTTTAATTTATCGATTGAGCGTGCGTCAAGTGATCAAGATGGCAGCTTAGAAAGACTTGTGCTAACTGCGCAATGCCCAAAAGCATCGAAATATTGTATATGTTTATGTTTTTTCTCTATATCTCCTAAATTATCCTTTCTTCAGAAAAAGTTATGTTTTTCTTTTTTTAGAAGATTAAATTTAATTTAATTAAGCTGAAACGTATATCCAGAAGTTTATGAGATACATCTCTAACTAATTACATGACCTTTTGCAAGGTCAAGGTCTTTTTCGTGTACAAATTGACCGTCCTACTAACCTTACATGATGTAAATGTAAAATTCGTGTTTTTAGTTCATCTGGTCCAACGTTTCCCAAACTATATTTGTTCTGGCCCGGTTATTTTTATGCTTCCACCGCAGGTGAACGGATATTTCCTACGATTCCTATTTTTTTATCAAAGATAAAAACATAATTTAATAAAACATAATTGTTTGCACATTATATTTCAATATTTCCAAATACTGTCTGTCATGATCAGAACGTGGGTTAAAGCTAGTTGCTACGATATATAATTCACCACTTAATCACTTTGAGTCGAAAGACGCCTGAGTTTACCTACCCTTTCATAATTAGATGCAGATAAACACATATTAGGTTATTTTAGATTTTACGTTTAAACCTGTATCTAGTTTCAGATTTTAATTTGATTCGTTGTCGGAATCGATAATTACATTTACAGTAATTCGTCCATTAGCGCTCAGCGGACGTCTCTCGACGTGCATATTCTTATCAGAATTTCACGACCTTGTAATATGGGATTTCGTAGCGATGTCGTTATTAATAACCGCTCATTCTTTCGCACGTATATTTCCGCCTGACTTACTTTACCCAGCGGCTCCTTACTCATTCCTAACCATCTCTGGGAGGCTCACCAGATATACACAGACAGTCTAGTCAGTGTCATTCCCAGGGTCTTTGGGAGTCATTTACCGTGTAGTTCCCTCTTACATTTTCGATATTCTCGGCACGCCTCTGCGGTCGAATAACCTCACAGCTCCTCGCGTTGATGTTTCTTCGATGGTCGTTTTTGTGTGAGTCGAAAAGCAGCGTGACGGTCGGTCGTCCGCGGTGCGTCCGCGCCGAAGTGGCATTTCGCGTCCATTTCGCGCAGCTGCGGCTGCACTGTGACGAGCGGAACTCGGTAGCGGTCGAAGCGGACGGCTACCGGATCCCGCTCTTCTCCTTTTTCATCCGCGGACGACGCGAAAAAAGCGCAAAAAAGAGACGATCGCGGCCGCTGCGCTTCGCGGGCCCCGACTTTTCGTCTCGATCCCAAGACGGTCGCCGCTGAGCGATTTGCTGCGCTGATGTTTTCAAAGAACGTTTCTTTTATGAGCGTCGCGGTATGGTGCAGTTCGGAAAGAGATTTATGATACGTTGTGTAATAAATCATTTCCAATGACGGATGATTTAACACGAGGAGAAAGCAGAGATCTGGCTGAAGTCGTGATTTCAAAACATTTTTTTATTTTTTTATTGGAGCGAATCTCTTCTACCGGGGTTACGCGCGGTGAGAGCGAACTGGCAAAAACTCTAACGGAACACTTTTGGTGAGACGCTTTACCGTCATAAGTGCGAGGCGCTTCTTCTTCTTTTATTTGTAGCAGTTCCACACAGCGTGGTTGCTGATTGAATGTCAGACGTTCTTGTATCCCTCCCCCGGCCCCCTCCAACTTAAACTCCCCTTTAACCCCCCTCCCCGAAAAATTTCATTTTAGATCATCAACAACCTGTATGTAGTGAGTGAA
>JAOPUG010000090.1:25173405-25183927 GCA_027564375.1 Micropterix facetella | reverse complement strand
GGTGTCTTGCCACTGAGTTTTGAGCAATCGAGCTCCTCTATTCTTAATCCATCCAATGATATGACACGACTTAATGCGCTTCTTATTCTGCTTTGTAGAAATTGTCACTAATGCAGTATTCACTATTAGTATTATAATTATATATGTTGGAAGACCAATTAATTTACTGGAAATCAATTACTTTTTACGATTCACTAAGTTTACAATATAAAAGCTAGCGTCATTACAATAATTGTTCACTGAATTTTAATGCATTGACAGCCGAAAAAGTCTTTTTTAAATGTTTGCAATGAAGGCACCGCGTTGCCTAGCAACCTCCGCCGCTAAGCAATGCTACGCTTTGCTCGCAGCGTAATTCGGGCCGCCACTGTTAGATGGCGCTGTTTATTTAATATTTTTGTTAATAATTGGTATCAATCGAACTGAAACTATACTATATAGTATTGTTTTCAGAACCAAAGGTGTGTGCAAAATTTCAGTATGATTGGATATCGGGAAGTCAGTTTGAAATCGATTGCAAACTTTGTATCGAACAGACAGACACCGGACAAACAGACAAACATACAAACAAGAAAGCGACCTAATAAAAACGTAGTTAAATAACAATGGCTGGTTCTTCAAAGTGCAAACCTAACATATCCCATGAAAACAGAGTATTTCAAGATCACTAGGGGAAGAATATTTTATTGTGCATAACAAACACTGCTCGGCAACTTGTTTGATTTGTCGAGAAAGTGTCATATTAAAAATATATATAACATTATGCGTCATTATACCGCCAAACACAAGACATTTGGTGATAGTTTCCCTGTCGGGACTTCATAGAGGAATGATAAGTTGTTCTTTTTTAAAAGATCGTTGGAGCAACAACAAAATATAATGACAGTGGCAATGTCACGAGACGCATGGTGGCGAGAGCATCCTACGAAATTTGTTACTGACGCAGAGATTGTGAAGGAATGTTTCATAAGTGCTTCAAATATATTATTTCATAAGTTTAGCAATTAAACTCAAATACTATCCCCAATAAGGAAACTGCAGCATTTAGATTCCACTTGTCCACAAAAATATTTCAAAACACATTTCGGATTACATCATAGAAGGCTTTTGATTCTAGCACGGATCTTTCATCAACATCGCAATGTTAAGTTTTTGTCCTATAATCCATGAAAACTTTTTGAAATTTCTTCCTATGAAAGGTCAAACCAGAGGTACAGATTATCTTTATATTATTGGCACTTTTCTGGTCAACGACAATGAAAAAAAAGGTGATTTAATTAACCTATTATCCTTCCACTATATCATTCATCAGGAAAACCTGAAGTAGAAGTCGTGATGAAAACCGTCATAAATATAATAAATTATATTCGTGCACGAGAATTGAAGCACATGAAATTCAAGAGTCTTTTGGAATAAATGAATAGTAATTATGACGATGTTCTTTTACATACCGCGGTGCGAGGCTCAGTAAAGTCCTGGAACGGTTTTACTCTTTGCGACATGAAATTATTTTATTTTTACAACAAAATAGTAAGGTTTACAGTGAACCTGAAAATGACAGTTGGTAGTGTATTTTAGCTTTTCTTTGCGATATGACATGGAGAAAATAAAATTATTTCTCAGATACTAGTAAAGTATTTGCTTTCGAGATAAACTGAACTTATTCATAGAAGAAATACAAAATAAAAAACTGCACAACTTTCCAACAATGGTAAAGGCTTAACAAGATGGCATTGATGTTTTCTCAGAAAACTATGTATTAATTTCTAATTACTCAGATCCTTTACGCACGGAATTCAAGCGTAGATTTCTGGATGTAAGAAAAATCAAGACATGTTTTTTGCTAATAGAAAATCCCTGGCACTTAGAAACAGCCACTACCACGCAACTTGCTGCATTTGAATTTGAGAATGAAAATTTATTAGATGAACTTATTGAATTTAAAAACGACACAAATCTGGAAGCAGCCTTTAAAGGGAAAAGAGAAGTAAAAGAATATGAAGAATTTTGAAATTAGTACCCGATAACTTTGAAACTCTGAAAAATTGTGCACCATTGCTGCTGATGTTATTTGCATCAATTTACCTCTGTGAATCCTCGTTTTCTAAAATGAATAATGCAAAAAATGCCTACAGATGTCGGCTTACTGATTCACATCTTGATGATGTGTTTAGAGTGTAACAATTATATTAGCTGGATCTGGCTAAAATTGTTAAAAGTAGGTATACAATGTCAACAATTTCATTAACTTTTAAATAAATGGTTACGTTTAAATGTTGAGTTTTATTCATGTCTTCTGTGGTTTTATTGTAATGTAGATTGTTGCGGCCCACCTGATTTAGTCACGGTTATTTGGGCCAAGAAAAAAAAGTTGATTAAGGCTGTATTATGAAAACGATCCAAATGTGCTGCCACTTTTAGTCCCTACTCCTGTCCTCCAAATAATTTTATTATGGTTTCTCATGTAAAAAATAACTTGCATTTATTGATTAACAGTTCGAAAACCTGGTGGCGAAAGTGAACTTTTTATTTATAAAAATGCAAACATATTATGAACTACAAATCTTTTCGGTAAAGACTAGATTGTGTGTTCTCGATCGGTGACGAGATTTAATTGGCTTTATGAGGCTGGCTTGGCAAATGTAATTCTAACGAAAAGTTGTATATTTTGTTATTTCATGCGGTAAGATCCCTTTCTTGTAAATATAGGGGCTACAATGTATTTATTATTTAAATACATAATTATATAGTCCAATTAATAACCATAAACACTAGAAAGAAAATATGATTAAAAATTTAAGAATATTGATTGAATAGCTTAAAACAGACTCAAAGTCACCTTAAGCATGCAACGATCTAGATATTTTGGGCGTATCCATTTTTTAATCAACTCTACAATACGATACATTGTACGATTACGTCGTTGGATATTTCATGGTCCTTCGAGCTGTCAACTAATTTAAATATTACACCATATTACCTTGTTACGTACCTTTTCTAAGAGATCTTAAGAGCTTACAATTTCTGAGATCCCTAGGTGTAAAGGCCCGGCAGTAAAATGCAAATTATTGCACCGGCAAAAAAAAGCTGCTTAGAAGCAAGTAAATTTTACGGAAAAAATCCAGGTGCCTCGTAAAATGTAACCACTTCGTTCCTGGTGAATTATTTTACGATACCGTTTGCAAAAACGACCGCGTGAAATTTGGCACTCCGCCTATTGTTGCTCGTTATCTTTTGATTTCTTTTTACGATATGCGCGTAAAAATGCCTGACGGTTCTGTATAATGAATACTTGCTTCGTTTTAGTTTTCTCTTTGTTGAGAATAAATGTAAATAAGGACTTATTGTCGCGAGAATGGTGGGCTTTTCTGCAGATTCTTCACTTAGATAATTTTAAGTGCTAGAAATCATTTAGTTAAAACATCTGTGGTATCTCGACAAAGCTAAAGCGATCACTTTTAGCTGGACTTGTTAAAACGAGAGAGAGAGAGAGAGATAACACTGGCAAGGTGACCTTTTAAAAGCTTTCATCAGAATTTTAACAGACTAATATTATTATTCGTCTGTTATTATTAGTCTATTATTAAACAATTGTACCAATTGTAATTATAACAAGTGTCATCTGTACCTTTGAACTAAACAAGCAGAATGAGAAGTCTCTATGGCGCCACACCCAGCGCAGGCACGTTCACTTTCGACAACACCGAGCCTCGTAACAGGAAACACAGCCGTTTGTCGTTACGTACTCCTCTGCTCACTTCCCTCGCACTCCCGACGCGCCTTGCCACCGAGAATGCGCCTGCTGTTTTCTCTGTGTATACAGTGAGAAAGCTTTGATCTGAATTTTAACAGACTAATGTTTTATGAAATGGCGGGTTTGACGAAAGCACGGTATACAGACAGTAGCTTCTCTCACAACAAAATTGGAACCAAAGCGAGCGACGCGACGTCACGAGTCGTAAGGGCTAACACAAATCGTAATACGATTTCTAAACAATTGTACCTAACACAGCCGTTATCTGTAGGTACCTTTGAACGAAATCCCCGAAAAAAGGAGCCGTCGCATCCACGTTCACTTTCGACAACCCTGAGCCTCGTAACGGCGAACACAGGCGTTTGTCGTTGCGTACCCCTCTGATCACTTCCCTCGTACCCTATCCCCGCCGCACCTTGCCACCCGAGAGTGCGTTTACAGTTCTCTCAGTATACTGTGTCAAAAGCACGCACACGACTAAGAAGACTGAAGCGAGGAAGCGTGCGATTCGTTTCGCCGTGACGTTTAGCGACGACTCTGAACCCGCGTCAATCACTCGAGGGTTTATCGCAAGAGCGGTGCGCTATTTTTCAAGCGGCTCCAAAACTGGATTTGGCCTAATCGCACCGACATCTTATATTTTATGGTAAAATGCGGAGGCGCTGATGCGGGCGGCCCACTTTGATGGCGGCACCGTCCCGCGCGTATTCCAGTACATTTATCGGCATCGACGCCCGCCACGGCACAAGTCGACTTTTATTTCATTTCAGATCAAACGTAAACATACCGCCTGCGGGACAGCCACTCATTAGAACGCCCGCCGGTATTTATCGCTGCGGCTCGCTGCTCGACCCGGTTTGACCCTCGACGGGCAGAGTGGTCGACTAAGCTTCATAACAGTGTTTATACAGACAGGAAAGAGACATCTTCTTCCAGTGCCATATCCTCCAGAGCTTGGCTTTTAGACAAGACTCACTCCTCCGACTCTCTCTTCCAACTTTCTCTCTCTCTCTCTCTCTCTCTCTTTTAAATTTTAAAATCCATAAATGGCATTAATCGACAAGTCTTAGCGCGAAGCCCTGCGAGCTTCCCCTATGTGAAGGGAAAGCTCGCAGGGATGCCAGATCAATCTCAGTGATCTCATTACTTTCTTGACACACCTGGTGTATTTTTATTAAAATTTTATTGGCTAGGTTTACACGTTTCAGAACCTAGCGATTTCGTGTAACTTGGGCTTTAATCGCCACTTTGTGATCTGGTCGGCTCAAATCGCGGGGCAACTCCTATCCGGGAGCCTCCACGAATGTGGGACCAACCCGGTGAAACCGCTGTCTGGCCGTGCTGTCAATCGACTGAGACCCGGACGGGTCTGGGATTATACGTTCCCTAAGAGGCGGGAGTAGATGTTGACGTAATGCCACTGATCTCGGGTAATTACGCCGAGTAAAGGACGCCTCGGGTCCGCGATATCTCCGAGTTACGGAATACCGCTTTATCACACTAGGATCCTGTGACCGGACGGGAGGTCGAAGAAATCTGACCACATCTGGGAGCGAGGGCATGAGGGGTTTGAAAATGCCCAGTGCTTCGCAGCGTAGTTAGATATGTGGATATGTTTTGTCACAATTTCTTACGCTCATGTCGGTGTGATATAACGATAAAGTTCGTTGAAACGCCTCGGGGTGATAAGTTCGCCCGGGTATGGCCTAAATCGAACCCATGTACAAAACTGTACAGGGGCCTAATGCGATCGTGCAGCTCGGGACCCTAATGACTGTATTTTTTATCTTGATCTGCCCGACTAACGGTTCAACCCCCATCCGGCAGCCTCCCCGAATGGGCAGATGGAGCCACCGCGAGCACAGCTTTCTGACAGCCGATCGCGTTTGAATTCTGCAAATCCGCTATAAATTGTCGTCTTGCTTGGCGCTTCATCGCCAAAATTAGTTTGTAGCCGAGCAAGGCGCTGGTGAGCTGTCAAATTACACCTAAAATCGTAGAAAATATTATAGCGAAAAATTTCACTAACGTAATCCATCGGCATGCAGACACGGAATTTCTAAAACGACGCCACGATGAAAAAAAATGACAAGTGAAAGGAACTTTATTCTACAGCCAAAGTTATAATTATTTTTTAATAATTGTTTATGTATGTGGGCACTTCCCGAAACCTTCAGTGTGACCTATGTATGTACAATAATCCATAGAAATTAATTACGCGTATGTTCCTCACAAAATCGTAAGTAAGATAGGGACACGCCTAATAGGGAGGAGATCGCAAAGAAATAATAAAATGTTGTCTACTGGTCGAATGGCGGCGCGGCGGCGATTGTCTGGTCAGCTGATGCCGCGTCCGCTTTCACGCCGTTTGACCTTCCAGTGCGTAGTTCGAGATCAACGGCATTCCGAGCTATGCGAGACATTATTTCGCTGAGCGTAGGCTTATTAATAGCCCTATTTGAACGAATTTGCAGCAAAGAAAACGTCCGACCGTCCGTCTAGCTATCCAATGTCCGCGGTGGCCGGTGGCATAGTGGTTAGATCGCCTGATCCCACATTGTATGTAAGATTCCGAGTTTGCTTCTCGAATGGGTCACCATTTTTCGTTGGGATAAAATTAACGGAAATGCATTGGATTTCTATAGTAACAGGCCAGTGCAGGGAGGGATGTTTATGCGATCTGAGTGGCCAAAATATTTTTCAATTTAAATTAGTATGAAATATTCTTACGCTTATCCGCAGTATTATTTGGTATTATGAGGGTAAAAACGATGCTGATAAAATTTATGTTTTTTGACCCATACGTAGTATTACGTAGGCCAGGCCATAGGTTGATACATGCTGTGCGTTTGTTTGTCCGTCCGAAGACTTCCCGTTGTCCGATCTTAACCAAATTTGGTATGCAGCCTCCGTGGGTGACCCTTAGCACCACCGGGTGGCAGCAATTTCGATCCAATACGCGCAGGCGCTACTGCAGGTGCACTGGTTTAATTGGCCTGGAAGAGAATCTGACCAACAGGTAGAGCAAGCATACTGTATATGGGTATTTTTTGGAATCATGGTGACAACAGAAACTTATTGCAATAGGTTTTAAGCAATTTTAAGTAAATCAGGGGTTACCAATCACGGGACGGGCCAAAGTTGCCGATGTAGATCTCTACTTTTCCTGTTATTCTACATAATCCCCTGCTTTCGAAACACATTTTGTGTGTTATCCCGTCCTCGTAGAATTAAGCCGGTCGTGTCTGCAGCTAATTGCGCACATAAGCTTCAATCTCAGCGTCATCGTTGAACCATTGACCTCCCAGAGCTTCATTGAGAAGGGGACCAAAGACATGAAAGTGTTATGGATCTGGGCTATAGGGTATTCAAGTGTTTTCCAGCCGAATTGCTCCAATTTTTTTTGGGTGAGGTTGCTGTATGGAGACGAGCTTTGTCTTAGAGAAGAACCACTACTCTCATCGATAAGTCACGTCGTTTGCTGCGATATGCCTGTTTAACCTCACTCAAAACCTCACAGTAGTGTGCAACGTTCTTGCAAAAAATCGATGTGCAACAACCAACGCTGGTCGAAAAATTTCACTGGACCTGGCTCCCCCATCTTTCTTATGTTTCAGGAATCAAGAGGTGTAGTGATGCACTCGCGTTACATTAGGTGATATTGTGAGTCAGAAATGAGTCTCTCTCTTCCTGAAATTTAGCCAAGAGACGTTCAATCTGGCCAATTATTGTTATCGTGGTCGGCCCGACTCATGGCTCAGCTCTCATCCGGCAGCCTCTCCGAAGAGGGACAAAACCGGTGGTGGGAGAAATCTGACCACATCTGGGAGTGGGGGCGCCAGGATTCCCCACTGGGCTTGAAAATTTCCAGCGCCTTGCGGCGAGAAGTTGGACTCTCACGGGGAGTGGCGTAGTTGGACTGTGGATATGTATTTTCCGAATTCTGTTCATATAACGATAAAGTACGTTGAAACGAGTATAGTCTTAAATCCAAAGTTGTTCAGTCAATCTCTTGAGGATTTCGACTGGTTTTACACCTTCCCGAGCGAGAAACTTGATAATAATGCGCTGCGCAACGGAGAGTCGTACTTCGTCCTCAGACATCGCGATGATGGATACTGGCGGAAATGAACGAAGTAGTTCGATTGCTTCCGCCACTCCAGACCACCTTGCCTAAAGATGCTTCTCGACGGGACATACTTTTCCTGAAATATATGGCGGCAACAGTGTGGCCGGCAACATTGCCAGCATTTACAACCAGACTATACAATACGCGACAATATTTTTATAGCACACATATTTGGTATATCCTATACCTTTTTATGGCCGCGGGAATACTGCCGGAATGATCGCTTCATAATCGAAAATACTAGGATATTGCCCGGCCATCTTTATTGTTGTCTCGATGTGGTATATGTGCGTCCCTTTCTTGAATTTACGTGAATATTGCCGTGAGTGACGTCTGTTTTGGAGAGTTTGGACGTTATTAAGTATTAAAAATATTAAAATGACTGGTGTGTGTTGTACTTGGTCTAACGAAAGAATCATTGACTTTCTGAATTGTGGAATGTGAAAAGCGGAATATACAAAGCAGAAATGTTAAAAAAGATCAATGGGCTGCAGTTGTCGCCCAAAAATTTGGTATATCAAGCGATGAAGCTTATAAAAAATTTAGAAGCATGAGAACGTATGCAAAGAACGAGGAGAGAAAGAAGAAAATAATTTTGAATTTTCTTTTACAACGATATAAGCCGCTGCAACGCGTATAATTTCGTCATCCATTATTGTCCGATTATGTAGCCCAAATATGTATATATGTTCCATATTGCCGAGATATACATTTTCCAGCTATATGCTGCATTTACATGTTTTTTTATATAGCCCGGATATAGTTGACAAATTGTGGCCACACATTGCAGTAGGCTTGACCCGTCTAGAAGCACCTTAACACCTGTCGCGTTTCAATATTGCGCGTGCACGGCCAAAAGTCTCGTTTATATTAATTGATTCACCCTCGTATAATTTCTATAGAGATGCAGAGGCAGCTCGCGTCAAGGCGGAGTGAAAGTTCGACGCTCACAGAAATATAGCGGACGTAATAAAGCCATTATTGGCGTGGACGTCGCTCATTAGTTTGCTAGCGGAAATTCTCAGCGCAGTGCGACGCTAAAAAGGTCACGGATGCCGTTCCTCGTTAGCTGAACGTGCTCATATGATCTGCAGCCTACTGGAATAACAGAAGACGTGCTGGTTGTAGTTCCCACGTGCTTTACTGCGCAGGCGCACGCAGGGTGCTGCTATTCATGTGATATTGACTGGCTTCAAGGAATTTTAATTAATTTACGACGTGTGCGCATTTTGACAGTCTGCGGGGACGGACCACCCACGTTTTCCCATATTCTGAGGCGATGCGGTTGTGGTCTATCGCGCCGCACGAAAAAAAACGTAAGGGATATCATGTTACCAACAAAAAAAATCTCGATTTATTTATGAAGCGGTGGCGAGAATACCACTTCGTTGTAGGCAAAAGTGGTTAGGTTTTTGTGAAATCCGATAAACAATGAAAGATGATCATGAATCAGAATGAATTGTGCCACCGCACTGTTCGTGAGATAGTATACCGAAACACATCAGGTGGGATTTAAGGAAGGATGGGGGGGGGGGGGGGAGTAAATCAATCGACCGGTATATACACTGAGAAAAATATGTTGTAATACACGAAAATACGAATGTTTACAAAGGAATTACGCATGGATCTCGGGCTGTGGTTGGTACGACGTGACGTATGAATTTACATGACTCGTAATGGTGCGGTTACCATGTCACTGTAAATATGGAGAAACATTATCTTATTGCCATTTAATTCCGAAATTATAACCCAACAAAACATAATGTTATTTCATTACATCATATTCAAGATCTTGCTTATATCATGACAGCACATAGTAGTAGTTAGTACGGTTATATTCAGACACATGAATCATGTTAAAACTACATTTACCGTTATTTTCTTAATTCCCGCAAGGGACGTGTTGAAACTTACTAGTACATATAGTCGAGTAGTGGACTTTCAACAAAATTACTTGTAATTGAACAAAATTACGATTGGAAAATCATTATTCTGTCCAATATCAACAAAAGGAAAAATCCAATATTTTTTTCAGTGTAATAGCAACTTAGAGCTGATGGAGGAAAGTATACGGTTGACGATCTAAGGATAGTGACAGTTGTAGATATTGAAGAATATCAACTGCTATGGGCGAACCTGTCCACCCCGGAGCGTTTTAACGAACACCCCGAGGCGAAACACAGAGACTTGGACGTAAACAAATCTACAACCAAGCTCCACCTAGGCCCGTACGATTCCAACTCCAAACCGTGAGGCACTGGGAATTTTCAAACCCAGCGGGCTTCCTCGCGCCCCTACTCCCAGATTCGAATCCGATTCCTCCGATCCCCCGTCTGGTCACAGGTTCGAGGTCGCTTGCGCCGACCTCTACCTCTAAAGGGTAGAGGTCGCGGCGACCGATACGGGGCGGCCTTTGCTCGGCAACTATCACCCGAGGTCGGATGGCCCTCACTATTATATCTATGGATAAGCAGATAAGCATTAGTGGTACCTACTTACCCCCGCTGTCTTAAGAAGTGTACACTTTTAAACTCCTTCAGAATCAGTCAGTGACAACATGGACCGGTTGCCCGCCCCGTGCGCCAGCTGTCCAGCTCATGCCCGAGTTCCCGTCCCCAGGTCCGCCGCACAGCGGGTTC
>JAOPUG010000090.1:25126089-25137280 GCA_027564375.1 Micropterix facetella | reverse complement strand
TAAAGTAATATATTTTATGGCGTTTTCGTGCTTTTTTTCACTGAAATGGTTTTAATACAAATAACGGACCCAGACACACTGAATTCGAAGAGAATGACGACAGCACCCAGCGTTCCGTCTGGAGGCGGATTTACAAGCGGTCCATTTGAGAAATTGCAGCATTTGCTGTAAACGATTTGACATTCCCCAAAGGAAACGCACATTTAAATGGCCCGTAAGCAAATGTAACATGCTAAATTTTTCAAGAATATGCCCCCGTGCCATCACAATTACGCTGTTGCGCGCAATAAAATCAAAGATGCGTTCCGTTTGAGCTGAGCCAAAGATGCGTTCCGTTTGGGCTCTCGCTGGCTAGAATTCGCAGCATGCGGTTACTGCAAACGCCAGAACGCCGTTCTATCCTGTTACTTTGCCTTAGAATATGCAGAGGAATACAATGTATGGAATTCGCAGACATTTCTCAGCAAGCGGCCATATTTTTGAGTCGGTGCGGTTAATGCATTTTGATGTTGTAACTACGGCAGACATGAAAATCCCGCGAAACTATAATTCTTGTTAGTTTTATTATTTAAAATCATTTAATTGATAAACCACTATAAGAATAGATAAAATATAAAATTATTTGATTTTTTGTGAACACACTGAAAAACAATATTTTGTTTTATTATTTTATGCTTGCAAACAGACTTAGGTACCTACCTTTAAGGGTGGTAATTTTTGTCAGACAATACGTCAATTTTCTGCGACTACCCACTTTTCTTTGATAATTACTGTTAGTCATAAGCTCCCGCAAAACTGGATATTTTTATAATCTGTAAAAACCGTATTAAACATTTGACAACAACCGATGTTACTTTTGACTGAAATCCGCCCGTGACTATAAAAGCTTTCCATTAGGTAGCGCATTAAATCAACCTCGCATTCCCCAAAGTGAACGCATCTCATAAAAAAAGTTCCTGCGTTCAGGCACTCGGTTTTATATATGACTTCCATTGAACGGTCTGAATTTTAAACGCCTTCTTCCAATCAAATGAGTCAAATTTTGAAAGGAGCGGAGCGCTAAAACACGCGCCATTTGTCGGAACTCGTGAGCCTACGCGAGCTGTCACTTTTTTGATGTTATTTCTTTTCCGAAGAGTTTGTGGTTTGTACATTCTGTAAGCCGAGTTAAAACATGGCTAAGCGTAAACACGACATCGAATTGGAACCTGAAGGCACCGCCATAAAAGTAACGGCGGAAAATAAACATTCTTTAGACTCGGACGAAGAGGATTTTGCCGCCGAAGAGGAGAAAAGAAATGTTATGCGAACGGATGATATTGAAGGAGAAGAAGACGGAGATATGGGGATAGAAGGGGAGGTTTGTGACAATTCTATATCGCAATTATTTATGTAGTTTGAAATAACTCCAACTTCGTTTTTAGATTACGATTACGCCTTTCAATATGAAAGACGAGTTGGAAGAGGGCCATTTCGATCAGGCGGGACATTACCACTGGAAGAAAGAAAAGGAGATAAAAGATAGTTGGTTGGATAACATCGATTGGGTGAAGGTGAAAGGCAGACCGGAAGATAAGTACAAAGTGCACAAAGACGATGATTCAAAAGGGCTCGGGGATGAATCGAGCAGTGAAAGCGAAGACGAGGACGCCAAGAAGTTTAATTTGATAAATTCTTACGCGGAAGTGGTCAAGTTTATGAAACCGAAAGAGTCAATCGCAAAAACGATACAGCGACTGGGTAATTACGATGTTTATCGAAAACTTGGAAGATTTTAAAAATTCTTTGGTATTTTAGGTGGTAACAATGCTCGGTTATCGAGCGCGGAGAGATGGAAACGTAAAAAAGCCGGTATAGTTGACGAAGGAGCACAGCAAGTAACGAAACTGACGGAAATCGCCAACGAGATCTTAACAAGGACTGGCAACATGGATGTCTACCAAGAGACATTTGAGAAAATATCGTTAATTATCGAGAAACACAGAAAAAAAACACAACCGGAAGACTTGGATATGTACGCAGATGATTTCGATTCAAAAGAGAAAGAAAAAATCACAGGGGAACCGGGTTCGAGCGCCGGAGACATACCAGCGGACGACAAAGAGGAACCAGTCGAAGTTAAACTGATGTGGGAATTTAAATGGAAGAAAGAGACGGATGCCGAAGTTCACGGGCCGCATACAACAGAACAAATGCTGAAATGGGTGACGGACGGTTATTTCAAACAGGGCGTTTGGGTCAGAAAATGCGGTCAAGATAGTGATTTTTACACATCCAATAGAATAGACTTTGATTTATATTTATAATAAATGCACATTTGTTATGACTAGTGTTTTAATTTAGTTTCTGCCTCGATGAGAGCTGTAGAATTTCTCGTTCGATTGTATCCCTAGCCAGCGGCAGCAGTTCCACTCTCGTCAGGAAGTTAGCGATCGAATGCAGGGCGTAGATGAATAAAATTGTTAAGTGCATTATGACGTAATGCGATATAGATGTTCCAATTTCGAGCCAGCTTCCAGTATTCTTCACGAAATAAAGGAAGTGAAGCGCCATGAAGTTTGAGAATACTAAAAATATTAGCATTATCTGCTTTACAGGTGCCTGAAATTAAATGACAATGTATGAAAAGCCAATTTGGATAGCTTATTAATGAAAAATGCTTGTATTTAAAACGCACCCTCGTTAAGAAGTTAATCGTGTTGAACGTAACTGCAACGCATAGAAACGGTATCATAGTTTTGCACAGTATCAACGGAGTGATGACAAATGGTGAGAACTTAGTGATGAAACACCGAACCCACTGAACCTCGAATGAATTCAGCGAAGCAATGTTGCCAGTTCCAAAGAAAGACAGAATTATGAATAATAACTGAATAACAATTGTCAAGGAAAATATCTACACAGAAAATACATAAAAAATGAGAAAAATAAAAAGGATACAAATATGTATGATCTTTTAAAATCATTAGCGGACAATGGTCTTTCATTTGCTTCTTCGCCTTTCCACGTACACTGTGTCATGATTACCTGTAAAAAATATATATTATGCATATTTAAACCTATAACCTTATGGAAAATATGGTATTAAAAACCTACCGCTGAAAACGAAGACAAATTTCCATTCAGCAACTGATATTCGAATATAGCCCAAGCAAATAAGTTGGTATTTAAAACGAGTAAGAACATTCCTTCATGGCTCACAGACAGCAACAAATATAATACTGAGAACGATGAATACAGCCCTGTTAACCTTGAAAGAATATATCTCGATCGAAACAGTGGCAATATTAATCCAATCACTGCAAAATTAAACAATCGTAATTATTACAAAATAAAAACTGACCTAATTTTTAAATTAAGTACAATAGGCATACCAGCTGAAATCCACGATACCAATTGATTAACATGTGTCAAACCATGTTTGTTTCGTATAGACGAATCCACAGCGTAAATATTGAATACAGTTACGAATAAAATAATGATTTGGCAAAGTGACGTAACGACATCTTTCCAGGGATACTTTTTCTTATAAAAATTAAGTAAAGTACCGTAATAAAAATTAGCCAAATTATTTATAATAATTAGAATACTTGACAACATCCTGAAAACACAAATCGTTCATTAAAATTTTATATATTTAATTGTGATGTTTTGATCGAAAATTACGCACAGTATTGTTATGTTGCTATTGTTTCCAATTACAGGAAGAAACACAAAAATGGTTAATATTAAACAGGAAATGCACCACCAGTACATACTTTTTCGTATTTCTTTACTTTTATCCTTGTAAGTCAAAATAGTCCAGAAAATGATTCCAAAAAGTCCAAAACTCAACGTCCACCGTTGAAAAAATGTGCTAACCTAAGAGTTATAAATAACGATTTAAATATTATAATTGAAGACATGCGTGAAATAAATTTTATAAAGTTACATACTAACCAAACTTTCTAACCCAATTAAGTATAGAATAATTTTTTTCAATAAATTTATATTACAATAATTCCCATAAGTTATGTATCTTAGCCATATTTTCCAAGCTGAGAAAAAGTTCCACCACAAAAATAGAGGCAGAATGCAATAAATGTGATACATGATCGGAAATCGTTGAGCTAAAATTAAAAAAAAATAAAATGAGCATTTAAAATCTATTTGAGAGATACTTAAATGAGACATACAAATGTTTAGAGCCATTATAACTGCAGCAATTGTGACGAAAAATAAGTTCATAACAGACGCCTTCCTCTGAATATGGAGAAGTCGTGGGCTGGTTGTGTCCGTTTTTAGTGATATATTTAAAGCGTTTTTAAACTTAGCTTTTTGCGGCAATAGATATGTAATTAAGCATAAAATCCAACCGATATAAGCGAACGAAACGCTCGTTAGTAAAAATCTCTGGTAATAATTGTGATAATAGTTGATGCCTTTCAAGCTGAGTTCGATCGTTTCGTTGCTTAAAATTTCAAGCATTAAATGCTTCTCTTTTTCAAGCATTCTATCGGCTAGCTCTGTAATCTCCTCGATTTTGCCATCCGTTAACAACTCGAAAGGCTCGTAGAGAAATGGTAAGGCGTACTCCTCAATGATTGCTCGCATTCTTTTATAATGACAAATCATTTGTTTTGCATTTGTATAAACTGCTTTAGCGATATCGGCGCTGGTCATATTTAGAAAATTCTTCGGGAGAACGCCCTAGAAAAGAAAAATGTGTGAGTGCTCAGACATAAAATAAGATAAATTGAATGGTTGTCCATCGCCATTCAACGTGGCAATGCTGCAAGCGTCATGAGCGTCTTTAGGCCAGAGGCAAAAAAAGCATGCTTTTTGACTGAAAATAATAATTTTTAGTTTAGTTTATGACCTTTTTTATTATAGGTAGCTTTGTATTGAGGGATTAGAGGTAGCAATCTGCTGCCCTCCCCCGGACAAGCTTATGATTTACTCCGCCAGACTTACAGCATACAGACAAGAGTTTGGGCGAGTGGAAGCGGGAAGGGCCCAATTACGCTTAGGTAAATCTCCTCCACGAAAGCCCGTTCACCCTGACCCAGGATAGACTACCCAAAAGATTCTTGGGCAAGAAATCCTATGAAATCCAAATCTCTGACAGGGAAGATTGGAAGAAACTGCATTGGCTTCAAAACCAAAATGCGGACGCCTGCTTCACCGACGGATCAAGAACAAATGGATGTTTTGGGGCAGGCATGTACGGCCTCAAAACCAACTACAGAATCAGCACTCCTCTTGGACAACAAGCCACAGTTTTCCAAACCGAGGTGTTCGCCATATTGGAACGCATAAAATTACAAAATCGACTAGAGGTAAAAAAATAGAAAATTCCTCATCGTTCTGACAGCAGGGCAGCCTTGGACGCTCTTGCTAAAGCCACCACAGAATCTTCTGTGGTTTGGGACTGTATGCAAGAGCTCAATAAATTGGAAAAAGCCAACAAGATCACACTAATGTGGTCACCTGGCCACCAAGGCATACCCAGCAACGAAGAGGCCCACAGATTGGCAAAACTGAGCACGCTGGAATGCCCGGCGGAGCCAGTAGTTGGGGTCCCCTTCGCTATGGACAAGTAAATCATCAGGGACTGCTTGGAGCAGGAACATCGAATATCCTGGAAATAGATCCAAGGTTGTCGCCAAGCAAAGGCCATTATGGAGGCCTTCCTAAGAGAACCAGGTACCTGCTTGACATGAGCAAGAAGAACCTTAGAACAACTATTGGTCTCCTCACTGGACACACGACCCTTAGAGCGCATCTCTTCAACTATGGGTTGACCAAGAGCAAGGATTGACGGATATGTGGTGAAGAACCAGAGGACAGCATACACATCGTGGGTCGCTGTCCAGGCCTTGTCGCGAAAAGGCACAGTTTACTGGGACGAGCTTTTCTCGAACCCAGCGATCTGCACAACTTGAAGGTCAGTGACCTGTATGGATTGGTAAGTAGTACCGGTCTTCTAGCAGACCACTGACTCAGCCACCCAGTGGGTAGTTACAAAAGATCCCGTAGATCCAGTAACATAGATCAAGAGGCTGGTTGATCTCATAGATCAAGGGCTGAAGCCCAGCCCCCTGCTCAATTTACTACTACTACTTATGACCTTTGTCATTATTCTTATTAATTATTAATTTATTATTATTAATTAGTCAAATTAGATTCATTTATATTTGTATGAATTAACTTGTTAATTTGATAATTTAAATTGATCATTAAATTGAAAAAAAAAATAAGATAAAAGAATAAATGAATTGACATACTAACAATTGAATTTCCTGGAATAGCTGCTCCGATTAAGGTCGACATTAAAGGGGCGACATCAGCTTGATTTATATTAAAGCGACGGTGCTCATAAACTTCGCCATTTAACTTTTTTCCTATATTCGTTGGATTAATAATACCAGCTCCCCATGCAATTATCGGTGTTTGTGTTTCGTGAGGATCACCTGCACCATGAGAACCTATGTAACATAAAAAAATTAACATCATAACATAAATCGAGAGGAAAAATCAACGGACCAAAGTACACCACACATACCCCAATCAGTCATCCCATGATCCGATGTAAAAATATAAGCGGTTTGTCCGTCGTTCTTGAAAAATGTATCAATTTGAGTAGCCGCAATAGGTACTTGGTTATCGACGTATTCTAAGTTTAAATTAAAATCGCTGAAAATGATAACAATTATTAAAAAGTTACTATAAAAAACGTTCATAAATTCGATGTTTGGCTCGTCTAGAAATTCAACGTTTCTTGACTCGCGAGTTTCTCAAAAATCCACTGTATAATCCAAAATGGCACTCTATAATATGCCTTTTCATTATTCTACAACTCTGTATTCATAATTCGTTTCGCTCTGTAGTCCGCTGTTTGACCTTGATAAAATCGGCGGATTCAGGAACAAGTAATGGGAGAAATTTAAAGCTTGGAGAATTCGAGAATTTGCAAGAAGCGCTGTATTTCATGGTTCCTGCAAGAACAACGAAGACACCACATATGGAAAAAATAGGGGTTAGAGTTTGTGAATATATACTCTAGTATAGTAAATAATCACTAGTTTTTTAATTAATAAACATGCCAAACAGTATATTGCAAACGCAATGGAGAGAGAAATTACCTTGAGCCTGGTTTGTGCGTATGGCCGGCTGTATCCAGCCCCAATAAATGAAAAGCCAATATTATCCGATCCTCATTCAATTGTTGGAATAGTTCATTATCTCGTTTAGCATTATCGAAGAACTGATCGACTTTATCAAACACCCACTTGTCGAGTTCAATGGTTGATGATTTTCCAGAAAAGTCTTCTTTTTCTAAATATACATGGGAATAGACGTGGTTTGGTTTCGTGAAAATGTGGCAGATATCGGGACTGCCCCAGCACCAGGTGTAGCGGCTTCGGTTAAAAACAGAGTCGAAATCTACGGGGTTTTCTTTCCATCCCTTGGCGACCGCGGATGGATCTTCATAAAAACCGGCGATCAGTGCTACGTGACCAGGACGTGACTCGGTCGGTACCCTTGTGTTCGACATGCCCCATACTCCCTCGTTATTCGCGATTGATCTGCGAACAGCGAATCATCCATAAAAACATAGTATCTGATATAACGAATGTAAAGCTTTGCATAACGCTGAAAATCAGATATAAAATCGAGCGGGGCTTACTTTAATTTAGGCGCATGTCCATGAGACATAAACGATTCATATCGCAGCCCATCGGCTATAAACAAAACAAGCCTTTTCGCCGGTGGTGCAGTCAGTGGGTCGGCCGACTGTATACCGTGTATTATGGGAGATTTGAAGTAAATATCGAAAATAGAAACTAAAAATATCAACTGTATAATGAATCCCCACAGCAAAATCATTTTCTAATAATGATGTTATTTAAGAATCCGAGGAAAAACACAAAAAAATCCGGGAAATCGACGTTTGACATAACATCCCGCCATCTTCTTCTTCACTCACACGGATAATAAACTTCATAAAATTAATGGCGATCAGCAGGACCAAGAAGCTCAAAAAATAGTACGGTTTTTACCAATAGTTATGAAGTACATGACTATAGTGGAGTTTTAAATTAGGTACATGTTTTTTTATTTTAAAAAAATTCTAAATTGCAAGTTTCATCCATATCTACTATTAAATATTACTTATTATTGCACTTTTTTGTTTTTTATTTTGATATGTTTTACATCAACGTACAGTACCTTGTTTTTTTTTCTCTAATAAAATATTAGTATATTTTAACAATAATATTTCCTACAGCACGTTTATATTAATTTTCTCATACACATGCGCAGAGCCGCGTTCGTTTGGCCCATTTATATGGGACTTTCTTATGAGATTTATTTGAGATTGTTTTACATACATCGTCGCTTTAACCAAGTCAAAAGAAGAGCAATATATCAACATTAAATGCATAAATAAGATCATGTCGAATGTAATCATTTAACTACATCTAATAATAATATTAAACAAATGTGAATTTTATTAGATAGGTGCGGTTTTAAAAACCGTAGATAATACGATCAACAACACTCAGGACACCTACACCTGCAAGAAGTGTTACTATAGGACGCGGCCTTATTTACCAGTAAAATATTTACCACCTGCATCGCCCCATTTGCAACATCAGATTGACACTATCATGCAGTTCTGCTTTGCAGGCTGCGAAGCAGGGAAATCGTGGAAAACTGAATCTTGCCACAGTGATAGAAAAGGTTGAAACAACCCTTGACTTCAGGACGTTGGAATAAATAACAATTAGAAACACGTTTAGTTCCATCAATAATCCAGATATACCCATCTGTATCCGCTGCAGTTACCTTACTGCGGCACTCAAGTACCTATTCTTTGATGTGGACTACGAAAGATACGTAAGAGCTGCCTCTTCACTGAACTGATGGTTCAGCCAAGAAACAGAAACAAAATCCTAAACCTGGAAACAACAACAGCTGACATAGTTGACTACTTGCAAGATATTCAGGGCATGAATAATAAGGCTGTGAATATTAGTGAGCTCGTATCTGAAGTCGAAAGTAGATATGAACTGCCTTAAAACAAGATCTAATGTTACATCTCATTCAAGGAGGTCTCAGGCGAGGTAAATAGCCTCGCGGTGGGTCGTGCCAACAAGGGTATGACAGCATTTTACAAACCCCCGATATAGTGTAAGCGGGATGGCTTTAACAGCAAAAAACATTTCACTCCAAAAGCTTTCTCAATAATCGATAAAGCCTCAGATTAGATTCTGAAGGTCGATTCGGTCTCTAAGCAGTATAATTTCCCTAAAAGACTCGGATGCACAGCACTCCGTCCAGATATAACTCTTTCCATGTTCCATGGAAATCAAATATCCCCAAAGACCACAAGTATAGAAAGTAACAAGTGATATAAAAGGTTGAACATAACCCTCGACTTCATGACATTGGAATAAATAACAATTAGGGACAACTTACTGGGGCACTCAAGTACCGTAATATACATAATTACACGGAACTATACTCTTATATTAATGCCCTGCCTAATAGTTTCTTCGCATGGTACGAGATTATGCTTGACAACAGCGATAATGATTTATTACGGATACCTGCCGATCATGTCAATCGAACTCGGGTACGCGAAAGGGGGTATCTGAAAAAAATATTATGGTAATAGAACATTTCACTGCTCGTTCCTATACTAATTAGACAACTCGATTAGCAAAAACTTCTTAAGAAAGTATTGAAACTTAAACTATTAAGCAGTCTAAAATACTGAATTATCCAGGCAAGCTAAGTAAAACAATATATTAAATAAACATGTAAAATAAAAATAACAAAAGCTATTAGATTAAAGTAGGATTAGTATCAATATATAGAATGAAGTAAGTACTACTATTAATTGTAATCAAGCTAGTTAATTTAGGTAAAACATATACAAAACATTACTAGTTATCCATTGAAAAGGCACTAGGCTTAGTGAGGAACTGTCATATATAGTTGTTATTTTTATAAAGAAATAGAAAAAAAATAAAAAAGCAAGTACATTTTCTTTGACGTGAAAAGAATGATTATGTAAAATAAATATAAGAGCTGCCTTTTCACTGAACTGGACTGAATGTTCATCCAAGAAACAGCGGTCCTGTGTAAAAATTGTGAAGCTTGAAGCAACAACAGCTACCAAACAGACTACTTGCAAGATATTCAGGGCTATGAATAATAGCGAGCTTGCATTTGAGCCCAAACATGCAAGCGGCATTCCTTTTTATTCAATGTCTTTTAAAGTATTTTACCAAAAAATTGTAACAAAAACATCAATTGTAACAAAAAATTGCAATAAATGGAAAGAAACCACTCCTAGAAGAGAAATAAGCTGATAAACAACATCGGATTTTTCCAATCTACCTTCACAGCGAAGCTGTCATCAACATACCTCGAAAGGCGCCTCTCCATGGTGTTTGTTATTCCTTATGAGGAACGAGCATATTGGTCCAATTGCCCTTATGGGTGGAGTCACCTCCACTGTAGTCTCGTTCTCCTTAATCAAACCATGGTAGCCATTCTCTGGGTGAGCCAGGTCCAAGCGTGGAATGTCTGCGAAAGAAAAGAATTCACACATTTTCAATCCATTCTAGAGTTTGATGGGGTGGGTTATATACGCTATTATTTTTAATTCTTGGGGTCCTTTAGTGAAACGGTAGGCAACCTGGAGGATCTCAATCCCCAAACGGGTGCTCGAATTATACCAATGGAGTCGCCAAAACACAAACCAGTCTAAGAAGCATGTATAACAACAACCATGTGTTATTCAAATCAAATAAATTTAATTTCTACAAAATCTTAACATATAGTTGAATGAATAAAAAAAACTGCATTCGGTTTTACTATTATTCAGGTGTCTGATTTCATAATTTGGTGAATTAATAATTTGATATTGATAATAACAATTTGATAAATTGATAATGATAATGCTAATTTGATAATACTAGGATTTTATAAATTCTATATATTTTAACAAAATAAAATAATATTACTAAGGAGTAGGTACTAAAATGGTCACTGGAATAATATAATTACTAAAATTATAAATAGAATTCAATAGTCAGAAGTAATAAATAGTCAAAAATAATAAAAGCAGATCAAAAGGAATACGTTTTACTAAAAAGTACTTATTTGCGGTGACAATATTATCTAAAAATAATAAATG
>JAOPUG010000090.1:25060202-25070861 GCA_027564375.1 Micropterix facetella | reverse complement strand
AAAATACTTGAGACTATAGAGAGAAATTGATTAAAACAATGGAGAAAGGCGGTAGGTATTTTTTATAAGCGTGGACACTCACCTGGTCGGTATTTTCCTTTAGGTCGTACAAGCTCAGGTTGTAAATGGTGTTGCTGAAAGAGGAAAACAAAGAGTGCCGTTAATAACATTACGTCGTATATCAGCGTGGCGCCCGCATAATGCCCTGTTTACACGAACCAAGGAGACATGAAAAATGGGACGCCGCTGAAAGGGATGATGAAAAAATGCAAACAATCGCGAGTTGCAGCGGGAAAGTGGGTCGCGAAAAGCGACCGCGCTTAATGACTGGGTGCTTGCTTTTGCAGTGGCGACAGACAAAGAAACCAGATGACATCGCACAGGACGCTGCGTCGCTCAAGCGCGACTGAGCAGTCTACTTCCCTTCTTTAAAAGCCATTAAGGCAAATTGGAATGTCGAGACTAATAACGTGAAATATAATCAAATAATTTAATACCGCTGCTAAAATCTCTTGGCTTAGTATGAAATTGCGGAAACAATCAAAAGATGGTGCTTACCGTCCGCCGATGAGGATGGTGAGGTCGTCTTTGTCTAGTAGCTTGAAGTGATCGGGAGCGCTCGCGTTGCCTAGGAATTGTTCCGATGGGTCTTCACCTAAACATAAATAGAAAAAAACTGTTAGTATAACATAAACTAGGTGTACGCCAGATTGCGTCTGCATGACAGACTTCGCAATAGCTAGCGTAATTTTTCGTTTGTTTTTTCGCGGAATACATGTACAAATGTGCTCAAATTCGAACTCGATTTCAGTTTTTATAAGGTTGATGACTATGCAAATTCTCGTTACTGTGCGGCAAGCTGTTTTCGAGTTATCATGCGCACAGATGGACAAAACGAGATTTTTTATTATTTGAGACATATAATGTTTTTTTGCAACACTTTTTTGGTAACAGCAACACGTTACCGAAACCATTTCGATTTTGTTATGGAATGGGTTGTTGTCGTTTTTTTTATGTGAAAATAAAAGTACAGTGATGGTTGTGGCTACGATGATTTAGGTTCAAGGCGTTTAGTAGAAAACCATATCGTCTATGATATTATGTGTGACATATGGAGGAACGATTTGACGGTATGTTTAAAGAGTAGTGCAAGCCACTTATTTGCTAGTTAGTGTGACGGAATTAAAAAAAGATTATCATCACATTAATTAAAAGCAGCGACTCAGCCGAAAATTGAATGGATGGGTGACCGATATCTATGTACGTGCCACAACAACAGGACCAAGATCATGAAAACTACGACATGAAAATAAAATAATGGGAGAAATTTGCAAACCACAAGGCACAGAAATCTAATAATTGGAACAAAGTGGCCTGGAAGACGGCGATGCTATGTAAAATAGCGATAGAAACCGAAGATAGAAAAACTATTACTCTGCTCTCTCCCGCCGTAATTCCGATCTCATCCACAATATTACCAGTATTGGATTCAAGAAGTTGTTAAATACTGGTAGTTGAATCTCATATCACTAAGGAGCAGGTGTTTCTATCCTATACAACAGCGTTTCCCAAACTATTTTTGCCGTGGCGCGGTTATTTTTATGCTTCCCTTTCGTGACCAAGGGCGCGTTTGTTGTAGGTAATACTAATCACCACAAAAATACAAACACTCTTTTACTGGTCGCTTAGGTCAAACTAGCGAGCGGATGACGGCAAAACACGGTGCGGGCGGGGCGCGGGGCGAGTAAAATAAAAACCTCGTGACTGTTCATCACTCGTCTTATCGGATACCTGGCGCAGGCCGCTCATCCCTGCGATGCCACACACAAAAATATGGGTCCATGGGCCCGGCTCACATCAAGCATCACTAAAGGACAATTACCCAGCGGTAGACGTCACGGGCCTTAGACAAGGCCCATCGACTGACTCACGACGATCACTCCTCAGTACAGCGGTATTGCGCTGACGAAAACATCGCGTCTCTCGCCGCCCGAATGACGTGCCACGCCACTGAATCATTTACGAGTATGATTGTTTAAACAACAAGGAGACAATGTTGCGACCCGGTATTTTATTTTCACGGCCAGATGCCGGGTCTCGATCCACTATTTGGGAAACGCTGCTATACCCTATACATAATGTGTAATTTGCTATACCGACGGACAGGGTCTTGAGTATTCCAAGATGGGATGGTGCGATCTAATATAATCAACTAAAAACAATGTGCAGATTACGAAACATTTCATAGCTTTTCCCACCTAATTCGATAAAAATATACTTTACGGCTAGCCGCTTTGATGAGTTGACGGACAGCAGATTAGAATTTACTCGTAATAGATAGTGTTGCTCTCCATTGCTCGAGCCTTTCGCAAATAAATAAATTAATTATCGAATTCCAATGCCTATTGACGGCGCTATTATATACAGCAAAATATCCTCTACACGTTTTACTTAACGCCATTTTATCTCTAGAGTTAGTGCTAGAAGGGTCAGGAACTGCTCTTCAACGTCGAAGATTGTAACTGTGTATCGTTAATGAAAGTTAAAAGCTAGAATAAAAATGTGCGAATTGCGTGTTCAATGCACTTTCACAAATTAAAACTAGTACAGAAATTTGACGTTTGTTTTCATTACTTTTTGATGTTCAGTGTTTGTTTTTGAATTTGTGTTGTGTATTTATCATGCTCCCTAATTTAGTCACACATGGCTTCTTAATAGACCGTGGCTTCGTATTCGTAAACCTAGAATGCATGCTCCATAATGTACTCATCAATCCGTTGTACCCTTACCTACCTTAAGGACATGTTCGTCCCTTTGGTAAGTCACGGTCTTTCACTGCGTTTAAGTCAGGATAACACCCTATATATACCATTGCAGCAGTCCACGTTATATTCTTATTACTTCGCAGTTTATCCAGCAAGATTATAGAACCAGCTCCCGATTACATGCAATAAGAAAGGAATCCACACTTTCTATTTTTGAAGCGTATTTGAAGAGACACTACATGTCTTTCTCTAAATAATTGCCTTTAGATCTTATATCCATTGCTCATCCTCTCCAATTCCCTTGAAGCATATTCATTTTATATACTAATTCGAGTGAATATGTCAAGCAAATTAATTATTCATACCACAAATGTGTTGTCGTTATATAAGAATTTAATTACGATAGTGCCAGCAACACCATGCAACATAAGGCTAGTACGAAGCGTCTCCCATTTACATAAACAAATTCAAAAATAGATTTCGCTCAAAATCAAATTTATCCACGTTTTAGAACATTTGGAACAAGATAAACGAAAAAAAATGTCTTTTCGTCTGTAATCGTATGTCTCTCGCATTGTCCGCTTTCGATTTTTTTGCACTAATCTATTTTAATCGTAAATGGGAAGATCTGTTTAGATTCAGGGTTACATACCTATGGTATACATGGAAGCTGTCATACTAACGGACCTCTTTAAAACCATGTATTTAGGCGTGCCTTGTAGGATTTCAAAAAACTTTCGTGAATAGGTTTTATTAATCACATGAATGAGCTGATAAAGGCTTGCCATATACAATCTAGCGTTTTAAAAATTACTTGTACGTTTCATCTTACTACTAGTTTAATAATATAATTAATACAAATGCTCAACAATAAGAGGTTGCCATGGCAATATACCCGCATTTTGTGCCTAATAGGAAATGTATAATTAGAAGCACTATTTTGTAACAGAATTCACGTTTGGTGCATGTTGCACATTCATTTCTAAAGATTTTCATAGGTTTCCTGATTATTCCTGTCGTAATAAAATAAGTTCCTTCTCAAACAGTCAATATTATAACCTATAAATTTCATTTGACCACTGACAAGAATGTCAGATTCCATTACTAATAAAATAAAAACAAGGTTGCAATATAAAAAACATATATTATCAAGACTAGTAAATTTTAATTAATCAATAAAATCAGTCATAAAATAATACAATTTTATATGATTTTTATAGCATTAAATGAAATAATTTATTTCCGCAATTAAAATGACCCTTTTTGGGTTGCCTGTGGCATAGTATACAGACAGTAGTTTCTCTTAGAGCACAGTGGAAAACGAAGTGTGCGACGACACGATTTCTAAGGGCTACCATCAACCGTAATACGATTACTAGACATCCGTGCCTTTGAGCGAAAAAGTCCACACATGGCCAGTCGGGCGAGGGTGCGCGAGAAATTTCCAGCCCCCATCCTCAACACGGCAAAACACGAGCGTTTGGCGTGACGTTTTCTTGCAACCTACCCCCGCCGTGCCTTGTAGACCGAGAGTACGCTCACTGTTATTTTTATACTGTGCCTGTGAAGTCCCGATGAACTTCCCTTTTCTGGTTGGCATTCTTTTGGGTCAATAAAAACGGGCGAAACTAACTGGCTTCTGTCCGCGCCCGTCGGACCAAAGTTTTTTAGGGTGGAATCCCTCACATTTTACCGCTTAGGCGAAAAATAAAAAATATGTGTAAATATCCAGAACTTTATAGGTAAGTGTCACCTTCGTTATCAAATTCGTAGTCCAAAATGGAGTTTACCATGCGTTTTTTTTTCGATTTCAGCGAACTTTCAGGCACTACAGCTTTCTAAATGCTTTAGACTAAAGCTTAACTTGATAAACGGCGTTTTTATCGACACCTCGTAACTAGCAAGCATCTTTTTACAATGTTCTTCTAAGCAATTATGTTTATTGGAAAACCGTAGATCAGATCTATTATTGGATTATACCTGGATCTTCGTTACTAAATTTGTTTTTTGTTATTATGGGGAAATCGACATTTGGGCAAAGCGAGTAGAAAATGATTTCAGTAGCGTACTCCGGATTTTTTAGCTTGTTGTTGTTTTTTGCAAGTACAATTTTTACAGTTCTTTTTATAAATTCAGTTTTTGCTTTTCGTCTTAAAACGCAGTGCGCTCATTATTTTAAATTTCACTTGTGTTCGTTTTCCTTTTTTGCCCGTCCGTAGTATTACGTAGGACAGGCCATATAGGCTGATGCATGCTGTGCGTTTGTTTGTTTGTTTGTTTGTCCGTATGTTCGAAGGCTGTCCGTGATCAAGGAAGAGGATCTGGCCAATAGGTAGAGCAAGCATAGCGGATATGGGTGTTTTTTGGTATCGTGATGACGAGACAAACTTGTTGGATTTTGAGTGTTGGATTTTGAGACGAGACAAACTTGTTGGTTGCAGATGTATCCTGGTTTACTTGGCACGGAGGAGGGTCTGACCAATAGGTAGAGCTAGAACAGCGTATATGGGTATTTTTGGAATCGTGATGACGAGACAAACTTAATGGAATAGGTTTTAAGCCATTTTGGATAAATCAGAGATTACCAATCGCGGGACGGGTCAGTCCTTAAGTAATAGTAGTACGATAGACAATCATTAATTCATCTATAAATTTATTGATTTTATTGTGGAATCAGTATACTTGTTCCAACGTTTGTGCCAGTGACATCAGAACGTTTATGAATGAATTTACATGACTTCTAGATTATTAGCGTTTAGCTTGTATGAAATGAAACACCATAGATGGCCGCGAGCTTGTCGCCAGTTTAGGTGCGATCAGCACAGGTACAACGTAAGCGTCCGAGTTTAGAATGGTCGCTAATGCTGGCGTGATTGCATAGAATGGTCGTCGAATGCGGCGATATAATGAGAGGTGCTCGTATGCGCGAGGCGATGCCCACATTTGCATACAGCACCTGTCCTCAAATTACAGGGTGCACTATGGAAAATACTCGGCGGCCATGACGGACGCGTTGACGGGTTTGATGTCTTCATACTGTGGTGCGTAGGTAATATACTGCTCTGTCAAATAAATATTGGGAGTTGTTCAATAAAATGCAAAATGTTGGCTTAATCATCTAAATTCATTTTTTCCCCTTTAAAATACAATGCGTTTACAAGCTTTGGCCAAAAGGCTTTATAAACTTGTATTTTTTTTTAATTTCTGGAATTATCCCTCAGAACCAATTCATTTTTTTGATAACGCCCCGATAGTCTACATGACTTTTATTTACGAGCGAAGTTGACATGGTTTTTATTTCGAATTCGGCTCACTATCGAGTTGCGAATTGTTTAACTCTTGTTTCAGGAATGTAGAATCCGAATGACTTGTTGAAGCATGTCTTCAGATACCTTCAGTTTGCGGTGGGTGACTAACCAACAGATTGCAACACAACTCCATACGATAATTAAATATTTTTTTATTTTATTTATTATTCTTTTACAATTGGGTAACGAGGCAACAGTGCGATCGTACAAATATAAACTTTAGTTAGATTTATAAGCAAAAAGGAAAAACTGAACGCAACCCATCCAGCTAGTCACATGCCCAACATCATTCCAGCTAGTCACATGCCCAACTAGACCAAACAGCCTGTGTCTGGGCATATGAAATACACTACCTTTGTTTTTATGTGTAGGAACTGAAGTTTTCTGACAAATAAACTACTTTTAATTATTATAAAAATTATTGGTCTATAACATGTTAGAGGGCTAAAGTATTAGGGTCAAAATACCGTAAAGTTTAGACATGCTAGGCTTATAGAAACAAAACAATAGAGAAAACGAGGGTATACGCCTTTAAGAATTTCAAACTGGCAGGGGGAAAACCCCAAGGGGTTATCAAACTTCGGCCAATATTTAAAACCGATCGGTTTCCGTCGTGTCCATAGCAGGCGCTCATGCGACAACGTAAGAAGCGTGGGGCATAGTATAATCAGAATCTATTATACTATGGCTCGGTTACTATAATCTTATTATACTATGGCTCGGGCCACCGCCACGGGCCGCAGCCATCTCGACCGGCGCAAGGTCCCACTGGGGCGACAGATTCTAAAAAAGAAATATGAAAGTATTTTCGATCGCCATCTATCGGCTGATGTTATAATCATTTACAAGAAAGCTTGTGGCTACACTCGATAGATGGTGATATTTTAATATTTTTCAACATACAATTAGACCTTTTATTGACGTATAGTTCCCTAATACATTCGTTTTGCTATTTTGAGAGGCGGCAGCCGCACATTTAACTTACTTGAAATATAATAACCAGAGGTCGTGCATACACCAAAATCAACTGGTCTCCGCGCAATGGCCATTACTATCGATTGACGAAAGATATTTTATGAAATCGCATGTAGTTTACTCGAGTTTTCGTGCATAGTAACAAAACTTTGCAGGATTGTAAGATTGCGGGGGGGGGGGGGGAGTAATACTTTCATTGTAATTAAATATGTTTGCAAAAACTTTTATTATTTTGACATTTACACTCTGCCAATTAAACAACGTGGATATTTTATACTAAAAATGTAATAGTTTGTTGAACATAAAATACCACTTAGCATAAAGCCACTCTCTCTATTAGTTAATTTTTTTTCAGAACTTTTGACTGCTCATTTTTTTGGGTAAATGAAGTTTTAAGTAAAGATGGCAGGAACCCATTGGATGCCAGAAACCCCTTAAAGATTTATTGAAGTTAATTATAAGTGAAGAATGAAGAGTACGTCTGCATTTTATCCGAAGAGATAAGGTATATTTACGATGGAGATAAAGCAGCGCCAGAGGCCACTCTAATCTTTGAGGACGGTGGAATATCGCTTCACAAAGGTTAAGGGCAATTGATAACTTACTCGAGGATAGTTGAGAATAAATAGAGTTAGGATATAAGAGAGGCCTTTATTTTAGAATCAGACCATAGTAAGGAGTTTGCTCTCAGCGACAGATGCCGTTTAATAATAACGTGATTAAACGATAACTGAGATAAGAGCAATGTGATTAAAATCCGCATCGAAAAAGCTAGAGCTGCTTTGTCAGAGATAGTCTGAAAATGTTATTATGCGCAAGTAACATTAGTTAAACCTGCGAAGTTTTCTCTATATTCTATGGAGTAGAATACCCTACAATAACAGACACATTGCCAGGAAAACTTAAAACTTTTCGGATGTGGGTCTATTGGATGATACTCTGTATATGGTAGGCTGACATTCAGGAATATAGATAGTCTAAAGAGTTTCAGCAAAAACAAAAAATATCAAGGACAATAAAATCAGCAAAACTCTTCCACGATCACTAAGGATCGTCTATTAATTACGTTAGATAAAAATGGGGGGGGGGGGGTTGGTACACTCTCACGAAATCTCATTTAAGGGGGAAGGGGTCAATAAAAATCTCACGTCAACTTTTTAATTCAGGGAATATACATTATTATAACAGATTAAATATTTTGTATTACGAAATCAATCCTGGGCATAGACAATAATAAATTAATTAGATTTTAAACCCGTCAAAGACGACGGACCCGCTAAACTTGTATACTTAAATATACAACTGAGAAATTTTATTTTTAGTTACTTTTTTTATTTTATAAAAAAGGGATATAAAGAGTAAGAAAAACAAAAAATATCATTTAATATATATACACAAATATATTTTACTACAATTATTAGTTGTTTAATGGTATCAATCAATCAATGTGAACATATCAAATAAATTTATTTAATTAAAAATGATAGGGTAATTCCAAGTGAAGGGGTGGGGGGTTCAATTAAAAAAAACTCACGTAATTAATGAACCTCCCTTAGGACAACTGCACAAAATTGGGTATAATAATTGAGCAATCGTCCCGTACATTGGCCTGGTCTGATGCTTAAATGCGGAAAGATCTTTAGCAATATTTTTTTATTTTTTGGATAGAAGGCATAGCTAATCAGTTTGAAAAAAGGTCGAAGCTTTTGACACGTGAGCATATTAAATACAGAAAAATGCTAACGATACTGTGGAGAGCGAGAGAACCGCCGCGGTTTAGAAAGTACACTGAGGTGATCACCGCTATAACATGACGTAAACTGGTAGCGCCAATAAAAACCAACTTCTGTAAAATATCATATAGGTCAACATTGCTGGTATCTTCAGAAGAGCTGCCGATATCTAATATAGGTTATATTATTAATCGCCAGCATTCTGGAATGACATGGCCCTTAAGGCGACGATGCATGTTAAAAAATCTCATACAAATATCATAAGAACATCTCATACAAATGCGCCGAACGAAGACGGCTCGGCAGGTTTGTATGAGAATTTTTAAAAATATACTAATATTTTATTTGAGAAAAAATCGATGGTACTGCAAGTTTAATGTATATAGTTTATGTGAAAAACATCAAAATTAAAAAAAAAAATGCAATAATAAGTAATATTTAATAGTAAATATGGATGAAACTTGCACTTTTATATATATTTTTTATCAAGTTTTTTTTTAAAATTCCGCGACAGTCATGTATTTTATGACTTTTCTTAAAATGCCTTACTATTTTTTTTACCCTTCTTGTTCCTGCTATTTAGTGAGAAAGATGAGTTGAAAAATTACTCTAAAATAAAAATCTTCTGTATAGCTCCCAGATTTTTTTTTTCAAATTTTCAATCCTTTTTGAAAAATCTGAAATAGCTGTGTAGGTACTCAAGAAAGGTACCCTTAGTTATGATTTTTTTTTCAGTTGGCAAACGTCATCAGTTAGTTCAGTACGACGATTCAAAAATTGCCAATAAATGTAATCGTCTAAATTTACATACATCGTCGCCTTAAAGAAGATGAATAGATGAAATCCGCTTTCATTTTAGATTCGATTATCTATGGGATTTTACACGTCTAGCAATTGGGCGCTGTCACCATCAATTGGATTGAATTATATTTATATTTCCGCTGACAACAACATTCCGTGCGACAACAACGCTTCATGTAGCAAATTATTTGTCCAAACTGAGCAAGTGTTGTTGCTAGATATCTTTAAAGTCTTCTTTGGAGTTCGCTTTGTTAATGCCCAGTGACAGGGAAAAAACATATTACCATGCTTGTAAATTATTTTGCTATAAATTATATATGGACTAAGGTACGCTGTAGCGTGAGATCCATAGACGAAATTCGGTCACAATGATCAAAAACGTTTACTCTATGGGGATCGCTATAAAGATATAAAATGAAAAATCATCGTTAATCTCAGGGTAAAAGAGTTGAAAATCAATCTAAATAAATTGGAAGCCATTTGCAGTGTATTAGTCATATTTTTTTACTAAAATTCGGCAAAAAATCATTTGGTTGTTTTTTTGCGGAGTTCTTTTTTTTTCTGAAAAACTTTGCTATTTTTACTGCAAATCTAATGAATTTTGAAATCTTACCAGCTGCTTTAGAGGATTCATCGATATCTACATCGCACAGGATCACGTTATTAATAGAATCGTAATATAAATTCTATAAGCCATTTTGGCTTGTTTTTATCGAGATTTCCCCGCGTATTACTCATAAGATTTAAAATATTATTAAATAAAACTTTAATAATATGAAACTTTAGACCTTTATCTAACTATTCGTATAACATTTGTACTTATACCTTATTACTCCGCCTGTCACCTCCCCCCAGAGGGGGACAAGTATTACAACCCTGTAAGGTTTGTTACTATGCACGATAACTCAAGTAGGCAAACTACGTCCGATTTCAAGAAATCTTTCCCCAATCGATAATTATGGCCAATGCGCAGACCAGTTAATTTTGACGTAGGTCACGACTCGGTTCTTTTACTTAGTTAAAGTCAATTAAATTTGTGGCTGCCGCCTCTCTGCCAAAATAGCAAAACGAATGTAT
>JAOPUG010000090.1:24989637-24999738 GCA_027564375.1 Micropterix facetella | reverse complement strand
AAAACAGAACACTTTTTAGATATGGTTCACACATTATGAAATAAGAATAACATATAGCGATCGTATTTTATGATTTAAAATGCCTTAAAAAATTATAATACAAAAATGTAGGTTATAAAGATTTGCGAAAAATGGCTTCTCGGCTTATAAAGCATTTTATAAAAATATAAGCTGTGTAAGTGAAGGCCTAGTGACAACTATACAGCTTTAACTCTTTGTAAAGCAATTTCAGCACTGTAATATATTACACACCGTATAAGGGTGGATCTAGTACCAAGTATGAGAAATTAGACCATTTTTTTAGAGTTATGCATAGCAATTAAAAAGCTTTTACTAAAAGACCCTTTTTAATGTGGGCGAGTCCGGATTTTGCAACACGCGAGGAAGTGAACGCGACACAAATAATAAAGGTGTCTTCAATAGACAACAATGGTGACTGAAATGTAAAATATGGATAAAGCCTTATCCAAATCTCTACTGTCATATATCGGATTTTTGGACAAGCTATTATTAGATCTTTGAAGTGGTTCTCTCTAAGACTTCTGGTATTCGCAGGGACCTTATTATAAAAACAGAGGCTTTGGTGAAGGAAACAGTTTTGCACTTTGTTTAGAGAATTTTCCCGAACAAGTTTTGAGCTAAGTTTTTGCAGGATCGGTCTTCAAGAAGGATTGAGAAATGATTAAAAATGTCTGAAATAACCAATATCGGTAGATAGAAAAAGTCGTCCAACTCATCTATCAACTCCGCTGACCTCGTGCGGTGCTTCTATTTTATCGAGCATGCGAGGTGTGATTGTCACAATAGAAAATCACAATGTTTTTGTACGTTTAGTAAGGAGACAATGTAGGCAGTAACCTTCAAACATTTCTTGAATAAATTTTGATACACACACAGAATAATGTCTCACTCTATTTATCGATTGATGTCGATCAGCCACCAAAACCCAGTGAAATAATCTCAATCAACCTTCCGGTTAATGAACTATATATATCCTTCGCAAGATCACAGAAGGTCCTGTCAAATGAAAAATCTTATTATAACTAAATAATATTATTATGTAAATAAATCCATAATAAATGCTGTGCTGTTCCATTTTATTACTTGTCCACCTTCATTTTTGATAAAGTTATGTCCCATCTTGATTAATGTTAATCTATGGATTAGAAACAATGACAACAGGTCAGTTTCAAAGGCAAATATTTCAAATTATTGCTGTTTTGGAACTGAAAAAAAATAATCTATAGGTATATATAAAAATCAATGTTGGTATATATGTTTGAGCCATATGCGTTCCTAAATTACAAATCCGATTTGAAAAATTCTGTTTACATTAGATAGCTCATTTATTAAGGACAGTTTTTCATGGGAATTTAGGCTTCCCAAGGGAAGTGAAACTGACGCTGGTGCATCCACCAGTTTGATATAAATCTACAATTTAGAGAATAATCAACTGGTATGTTTTTGCTACTGATAGAGCAGACATTTTGACACATTCCTGCATATTTAACACAAAGCAAACAATTTCAAACTTGTGACCCTTTGGAATGGAACTATCAATATGTAGTAATGCAGTAAGTACCCTTGAATACAAAGGTGTCTCCGTCGGCGCTGTTGAAGATGGCATCGATCTTTCCGTCATTGCAGAGCTCAGGATCTTCCGATGCGGAAGAAGGAGCTTCAGTTGCTGGCTTAACGACTGGATGGAGGTCGTTGGTGGTCTTTTTACCGTAGAGAGCCTGAAATCATATAATTTGAGTAAGATGATAATGATTAAGTTTAGGGTTGATTTATCGGTGGCAAAGAATATTTAATAATATCTACTCCATATAGAAGGTTCATTCTCGCCCCCATCTCAGATTATGTCTAATAGTGCGCTGGGTAAGCTTATGACATTGGAGAGTGTCAAAGCTATGGTGAATGAAGGTGAATCAGCCATCCCAGGTTGTTTCAATAAACTTCATCGTATCACCCCGTGATGAAAGCAGAGTCTTTGTGGACGGAACAATCCACTTCTCCAGTTCCGGACAGCCCCGTTAAGAGTCCAACGACTTATCTTGATTCACTGAGAAGTTTCAAGCACGGTGGGGCCCTCGCGCTCTCACTCTCAGATTTGGTCAGATTTATCCGACCACCTATGTAGTCACAGGTTCGTGGTCGTTTGCGCGGCCTCACTTTAAGAAAGTATCAATTCGTACCGAATTTGCCGCGATACGAGTCATCTTTTACTCGGCTAGTATCAGCCGAGATTGGGTAGCTAAAGGATCATTTCTAAGCAAAGACATCTGAAATTACATAATATCTACCCACTCTCTATAGAAAGTATATGCAATCAGACCCCTCCCCCGGCTATTCGTTGATTGAATTGAGCAAAGGCCAGTAAACCATCAGTGCATCAATCATCCAGGGCCGCCCGTGGTTTTCCCCAGTACGTTAGTTTTGCCAGGTTAGGTGTTGTTGTCAAGCGAAAGCCAATACACCGAAAGCCTATTATGTTTGCGCGGCATGACAGTATATAACCGCCATTGGGCAAGCTCGTTTTACAAAAAAATGTATATGTAGCAATATTTTGTGATCAGTCATCTATTCAGTGCTTTTATGCATGTATGCATTGCTCGCCATATCACACTATATAGTGGCCTGTATTCATATACTGACATAATCATATACTGACCTGTATTCCTTGGACATCATCTGTGTCTAGTTGAAAGGTAGGATCGTAGCCTCTGTAAAAGGGGGCCATGAGAGCTGCCTTGACATCACTGTGGCTAAGACCGAGAGAGTGTCCGAATTCATGAGCAGCAACCTAGAATTAAAAGCGTTATATGAATCAAGCCCGATTTAATATATATAGGTATTTTATTTAGTTTACTTTGGCCCACACTGTGGGGGTCGAAGTCTTACAATCATGTGAAAAATGTAACGAATTAAATTGTAAAAAAAGACATTTATCAACGTTCCACATATAGACACACAATTTTTTTGTGGTTTAGATGGTCTCTAAGACATGAAATTAAAATGTCCAAAAAGACTTTACTCGACGTTTTACACTTCCTAGAGTCCATCTAAACCAAAAAGAAATGAATGGCTGGCTGTCTGGATGTTACTATTACTTTAACAATTTCTTTCGCCAATCGTTAGTTATGGTCAATGCGCAGAGCTCAGTTAATTTTGTGGTCTGTACAAGGTAACTATTTTATTAATATTTTTTATTTATTTAATTAAATGACGACTATCAGTACCCTCTATCGAACCATGAAGACACCACCTGACCTCGGTACGTTGGTATGTCACGAATCAGTATTCGACTCGGTCGCTAGATGGCGTCAAAAAGTCACCTAATATTTTTAGAGATATAAACGGTGGAAATAGTAAATAGAACAGCTTTTCGCCATGATGAGATGCATAAAATGAGGTACATGTCACCTGGAGTCAATCCATCTATTGAGACATAAATAAGGAGAAGTCATACAAACAAGGAAATTATCATATGGGCCGAAGTTTGACAAACCCTTGGGTTTTCCACCTGCCAAGTTTATCAATTGAAATTCTTATGAATATTTCACACAGCTCATTGATCATGTATAGTTGGCACTTGTGTTATTTATTATAGGGAATGCTTAACACACGTTACATGACCATTTCTGCGAATAGCTCATCTAACTAGGCGATCTTTTCGCCAGTCTCTAGATTTACATATTTTATGGATTTATTGTAGGTTAAGTGACGTTAAAAGATTTCAAGAATTAAAATTTTTCTTTTAAGCATTAAAAAAAATTAATAATCAGGCATTTGGATCTGCCCACTTCCACCGCGTGAAGGTGAACAGTGAAGCCGTTCCGGGTGATGGCATTTGCGAGATCCTGGTATTTATTTAATTTGTACTCGTGGTCTTTTGGGATATTTGATTCCCATGGAACGGTTAAATCTACAATAAGGGCCATTTTCCGAGATAGAGAGTAAAGAGTTATATCTGGACGGAGGGCTGGGCATCCGAGACTTGCAGTGAAACGATATTGTTTAGGACCGAATCGACCTCGAGAATACAATCCGAAATGGCATTTAGCTTAAATATACGTATTTATATACATCGTTTTTTTTATTACAACTATGATTAATATCCCGCCAACAAGTAACCAAAAGGCGCATTTTAAGGAATTGGGGTCAGGAATGTACTTATGTGATCTGCATTTGGCGAAGGTGATATTAGACTTTCTTGATCACAGGACCGAAACTAATTGTCAGGATTCTATAACGAATTAAGCCAGATTTACGAACATACTTCACTAGGCACAGATATCGCCACGCGGAGTAAATAAGCGCGGGGACTGCTAGGTTCCAGAATGGTCTGAAGTATTTTAGAGAAATGACTAGACAAGTTAAAAGGATAATAAAAATAAAACTACATTTAAATGTCAGTTAAAGAGGACTATTATTATTAAAGTCTTTATAAAAGTAGCGTATACGAGGAGCATTAGAAAGTGCGTGCTTCCTTCATTGCGATGTGCTCCTTAATTAAAGCCAAAAAATGGAGGCCACTCGTCGGTCCCCTCCCGCGCGCGCGAGGCGAACGATCGCGATAAAGCCATAATGAGGCGAACCCGAAAACAAAAGGCGCACTTTACAATTCTCGAGATTGTTCGAAGGATGCGGGCAGATTGGTCGGAGAGCGGACCGAAAGGATAAGGGCGAGTATAAAAATAAAGCGCAATTTTCATCAATTGAGATGCTATCGTATTTCGAAGGATAGCGTTTGATAAGATCTGACGCGCGGTGGAGCTTCGCATCACTAAATGTTATTAGAATTGACTTTCGAGCGATCAATCCGACAGGGCAATAATAAAAATTAAGGCAAGTGTGCTTTTAGTTTGCAATGCCAGTAGTAAGGACACAATACATCTACATATGTGTTAGAGGTATACACAATGACCGCACTCATGCGGCCTAATCAGCCAATCGCGCGTATAAATGTCGTAATTGAGACATCCTGCAAAGTGTCCCATTAAGCAGGTCAAAGTTTAAAGACTTCTACGACGACTCCTCTATAGAAAACGGACCGGCTTCTAGCAATCATTAGCCGACAACCAATTCCATTCGATTGCCAATTGAAGATGACGGTGAGACCGTACTGGACAGTTATATTCAATGTTTTTTTTCCAGTGGATAACGATTTTTACATTGTTCATGATCTAGTCTTTTAAACTATGCTTTACACAAAATGGTGGACAAAACCAATTTAAAAATACCACTTAATCAAAAAAATACAATTGAAATTAGGAATAAATTGAAACAATCATAGAAAAAGAAAACTACTATTTAAAGGGTAACATCGTCAAAGGCTAGATGAAGAGTACCGTAGCTGCCAAGAAAGACCTGTTTGGGACAGTCCTGTATGATATGCGGGATAGACTGAATGGGAGTGCCGCAGTCGCATGCCGGCGAATCTCCCTCTTATTTGTGGAGTATTCCAGCGCGTCTGCCGTGGTCTATACGGATTTGGCTGAGGGTTACCCTTTCGCGGCGACGTAGACCACGACCGGGCGGGTGAATGTGAACTTCTGGCATTAGACCCCGTTTATCTACTTCGCTTTTGTCATATTCTGACTGTCAGGCTACCATAGGTTCGAAACTGCTGGCTGGAGTCTCCGCCGTTTCCCAGGGAGCGTTTTTTGCCGTCTCACCGTCCAGAGGTAGAACATTGAACACTTTTCGACAATTCACGGGCTAAGGCAGCCTGGCGATGGATGTTACGATGTTCAATATTGCTTAATGCTGGCATCCACTCAGCAGGGGTGACTTTCAAAGTGTTATTGATTATGGTGAGAGTATACTTTGTTGGGGATTATAATGGTTCCGTGTAGTCTGGGCTATGATGGCCGTTATATGTCAACTTGGTCGGCCCAGCTCGCATCCCAGCTATCCTGGAGCCTCCTCGAAGAGGAACCAACCCGGTGAACCCGCTGTGCCGTGGATTCGGGGACGGAAACTTGGGCTGATCTGGACAGCTGGAGCACGGGGCGGGCAAACCGGCCGTGCTGACACAGACTAATTCTCGGAGGAGTTTAGAGGTGTATGCTTCTTAAGAAAGCGGGGGTAAGGAGGTACCTCAAGTTGCTTATCCTTAGAAACGATACGTGGGCCACCTGTTCTCGGGTGAAAGTTGCCGAGTAAAGGACGCCCCGTACCCAATAAGGAATGCCGCTCGCTTGAGATAGAGGACCGCGCAAAAGACCTCGAATCTGTAACCAGACGGGTGGTCGGAGGAATCAGACTGAATCTGGGAGTCAAGGGGCGAGGCTGCCCGCAGGATGGTACTTCCCTGTGCCTCGCCGCAAGGTGTTGGCCTCTGACGGGCAGTGGTGGAGTTTAGTACGTAGATTATCTACGTCCCCAAGTTCCTGTGTTTCGCCTCGGGGTGATATAGCGATAAAGTTCGCTGAAACGCTCCGGGGTGGACGGATTCGCGCGTAGCAGGTGACATACAATCAATCAGTTTAGTTTGTAGGCGTGGGCGCTATTCAGCCAGACAGGCGCTAAATATTGAGGTGTTCCTGCCAGTGTTCAGCTGCCTACGTTCAGTTCCTGCCAGTGTTCAGATCCTACCGAGTGTTCAGCTGCCGCCAACATACACCAGTGCAATGGATGAAATTGTCTCTGTAGCAGCTTCAGCTCCCATGATGATCCAACGAGTTTTTTGGTTTATGTTGTTGCCCTTCGAGATTTTGAAGTTAGTTTTTTAAGTGAGCGAACGTCGAGGTTAACGCCAAAATACACTGGGTTAGCATTATTGGGTTATTACATAAATTGTGGTATTAAACCATTATATTTTAAGTAATAGGTACTCTTTGCTCATATTGACTATTCATATATTGGATTTTAATCGCTGGAGATAATCTGTGTAATGGCCATCAAAATGCAATTATTCCATCTGTATTAGCGATTGTCTCGAAGTGCGCGAGTACTGTACCGAGCGTAAGCGTAAGTGTGTAATAGTGACCCAGTTCGCCGCGGCGTAACTCGTATTTTAACTAGTGGAAGTATGCCTAATGTCTTTTTCTTTGTCTGCCACGACGATATTTATGATTTGCGTAACAAATCAAGAATCGTCTAGTGAAGGGATCGTAAAAGGTGCAATAGATACACCCACCGTGCGGGACGTGAGAAACCCGCCTCGGTTCCACTGTATGTGAATGTATGACAGAGCGGACGAGGGCTTTCCGAGATTGCAGAAAACAAATAGCGTTTAGCGAATACTGTTATTGCGTCACGTCCCGTATGAAAAGGATTGCCGGGTTGTTGGGTTCGGTATTTATGACGATGGGGGAATGGGCGCCGGATGAGAAGACGCTGGTTTGTCGCAACTTGTTGCGTTGTGCGGATGGGTATAGTGGACTGTGCACGCCTCCTTCGCTGCTAGAAAAAAGTACTTTTTCTTATCCGTCAATGGAACTTTGGGACAACTTTAGGTTTAAGACTATACTGGGGCGAGCCCGTCACCCCGAGACGTTTCAACGAACTTTATCGTTATATCGCCCCGAGATGAAACGCACAGAATTTGACCATATCATATCTACAATACAACTACGCCACTCGTACTCCTTACGGCAATGCACTGGGAATTGCCACCCACTGGGCAGGCTCACCCGACTACCAGATTAGGTCGGATTTCTTCTTTCACCCGTCTGGTCCCAGGCTCGAAGTCTCTTGCGCAACCTCCTACCTATCGTGACAACGCGGCATTCCGTAGCTCGGAAATATCGCGGCCCCATGGCGTCCTTTACTAGGAAACTCACCCGAGATTGGGTGGCCATCGGGTCGTTTCTAAGTGTAGGCGATGACCTTAAGAAGCATTATGCAACTAGACTCCTCCGACTATTAGTCAGTTGAGTAAGGCCGGTAAACCAACCAATAATCAACTGTCCAGGGCCGCTCGAGGTGATACCCCAGGTCCGACCGCAAAGCGGGTTTCACCGGATTAGTCCCTCTTCGGGGAGGCAACCGGGAGGAACTGTGAGACTGTCGGCAATGCTCTCCAATGAGGATTGCCGGGTTTCGGATTTAACGTAGTGCTTAGGATGAAGAATAGTGATTTTCTACAATTTGACCACTATACAATCAACTCGTGGGGTTTCACGGCGAGTTTAAAGGAAAACTACACGAATTTGGACTAACTGACGACCCGCGGTATGTATGGACTCGGTCGTCAGACAGCGGAACATCTGTTGGGAATTGGTGGAGTACTGGGTGTCGCTTTGAGATGACCTGAATTAGCGGGGTACTCCCGGGTGGGTGGGAGGAAGCCTGAGTCTCCAGAATTTCTTTCGTTCACTCCTCGCGTGTTACCTTTCTGATTCGCGTGAGGGTGTCGTTGCAAGTCATCCCAGGTAGATAAAATTACCACTGCCGATAAAACTGCCCGGGTGGTTGGCCGAAGTTTCTGCCCTAGCATTCCGCCCTGGACTATTTGACTGCTGCCGCCTGGGTCACCGGCAAAGTGTGAAGGCACCAGTGAACTCTCCCTGCAGTTGTAGGTAGTTGTGACATGCAGTGCGCCGGGGGAACTGCTCCGGGCGATTGATTATCTGCGCAACTGATAAATTACTGGGGGAGTTTGGAAACAAATGTTTCCTAACACAGTGGGGGTAGAAGTGGACCTGATGTCACCTATCTTCAGAAACGACTTTTTGACCAACCGATCCCGAGTAAGTGGCGGGCAAAGAGCGCAACGGGCCCTCGACGAATTTACCGCTAACATCAAGGTAAAGATCTGAAGACTGCGTGTTCTATAGTGCCGCAGACTAGTCGACAGGGAAGGGGAGGGGGCGTACTGAGATATCGTCCCGGTTTGAGGTTTCGCCTCTACCGGGCTCGTAGCGATTGCGCGGTAGATTGTCTTCGTCTAAAGTTTTTGTGACTTATTCCAGGGTGACAAGATGGTAACTGTCGTTATAACATCCTGGGATGGCGGACAGGCCCGCAGCAATGGACAAATTACAACTTTATCTACGTATTCTTTCTTCTTGTGAGCGGCGCCCCGGCATCAGCAACAGGCAAGGAGTATAAAAAGAATCTAAGACGAGATACCCAAGTATCTATCAATCGCTCCCATGAGCGACGTTTATAAACCCAAAGGATTGTACAAATTGAAAGACCTTTCCTCGATGAAATAATTCAGATACGATTCCTTACGTTCCCATGAAAATATTATCCTCAGCCGGATGGTAATCGGTGTCCCGAAAGTTATCACTAGGTACATATCACGACGGGCCGCCGCCACGCGCGCCTGCGGCCCGCACCCCGAGAAAAAATAAAAGTTATTGTCTTCCGGGTGGCTGCATTTGATCCCCGAACGGTAAATACACTCGGTCTTCCCGACAAAGGCGTCGCCACAAAAGCGAAACTTTCCCAGAGACGCGCGATTTCGGTGGCCGCCGACGGAAACAAGTTGAAGAACCTGATTTATAAGGCGGGCTGCGAGTGACTCCAGTTTATTATGTCGAAGTGGTTCTCTTACACAATATCTCTTCGGCCGGGCCTCGATATTTTCTTAATTTGGTGACAGACGACAAAGAGGAAAGTTGGGCGCTTTTTGAGAGCGGTTCGCCATGCGACTCTCTAGGGGATCGCGGCAAAAGTTCGCTTCAATTATTGAGGGAATATTCCGAATATAGAAATGGAAAATGTAGGAATATAAATTTAAAGCATTTTGATAAGTTTGCGTTCAGCGATGATCCCCAATGATGTAAAAAGTACTTTCAACATTGTAATCCAAATATGTTGACTAAGTTTAGCTAACGCCGACATATTGCTGGAGCCTAATGTTAACAAAGTATAATTGACCGATCGGTGACATCACTGACTCACTGACTGATCCAGTAACGCGTAATGCGCGGAACGAGGTCCAGTTTCAAGTCAACCATTCGGCATTTAGTCTGTTTGTGACGAAATTACGACCACATGCGTTATTAGATTTTCATCAAATTTGGCATAATGTTCCGTGGAGTACATAATTGAAAACGACGAAATTTTTCAGCAAAATGGCTTTCTGCTCGACGAGGGTTCCATGGTTTCCCCAGGTTCCAGATTAGATATCAGCTACAT
>JAOPUG010000090.1:24832179-24848758 GCA_027564375.1 Micropterix facetella | reverse complement strand
TTACCTATATAGGCATTGCAGCTATTTCAAATATTTGTAATGTTGTTAAAATAAAAAATATTTTAAAATTCTTTTTATACAATTTTAAGCTAAAATACTATAAAAATAGTAACAAACTTTTCATAATATCCTTATCGAGCTATTTTATTCGATACACAGAATTATTTCCAGACTGATAACCGCAGTTAGACTTACAAGCCGATACTGAAGCGATTACACTAATGTCGCTGCGACTTTCACCAGAGTTCATAATTAGTTAACGGTAAAAAAGTTACATCAAATAATGCATATATGAGTAAGAATGGAAAAGCTCATTACCGGCTATCATAAAGCGAAACTAAATTTTGCGATTAAATGTGCACTTTTTATATATTTTGTATTATTAACAGACTGTGAGTCCACTCAAATAGATAGTTGTTTGCGCTTGACCCAACGATTAATAATGACGTGTTTCAGTATCAGAGCGATTCCTTCCGTTGAACTCGTTTGTTACGATGAAACGCTATACATCCCTCTGGGTTGAAACAATTTGTAAAACAACCTTTGGTACATACATTTTCAATAATGTCCAGAGAAATCGTATTTTCGTCAAGTATATATTTTTATTACCTCGCATCAAGGACTTTGCGCTCTCCACCACAACAAATAACCCACTTACGGAGAGGAAGAAAGCCACCAAATTTCAGAAAAAGTACGGCATAGTGTTCTGGGTCGTCAGCTTGAAGCGGAGGACCTCGTACCAAACTCGGTCGAATACGTTCTTGACGTTGAAGCAGACAGCTGCCGTGCGTAGGTGCTTTTGATATGATTAGTCAGATGGTGGACTACCCGTATGAGTTTGGTGGCACGGAATCCATACTGCTCGATATGAGGGGTTAGGTGCGGTGTCAATTGCTTGAGTGCGCATCGCTCGAAGATATTTGCAAGGGTGATCATCAGCGATATCAGCCAGCAGCAGCCCGATTACCGTAGGTCTGCGAGGTCTCGGGAGCATTACCATTTTCGCTGTCTCCCACTTTTCAGGAAAATGACGAGTCGGATGCAGGAGTTAAGCAGTTTTGTAAAGCCTGAAGCTAGCCGAAGCTGCCACGGAGCGCATCTACCGGTGTTATCGGGGCAGGGTGCCTTCTTTTGTTTAAGGTACTGTTTTCGACTATGGGGCTAAGCCAGAGTCATTGGTGAGATCTGCTTTTCGTCCTCCGGTGGAGTTTCTTCCGCTGCGAGGTAGTCGCGGATCATCCTGGAGTGTTCGGAATCAAAGAGCTCATGGGGAACGAAGGTCTTCTCCAGGTATTCGCAAGATAGGCGCCCTGTCTTCGGCGATGTAGCAGAAGTTCCCAGTCGAATCCAGCAGTGGCCGCGTTGATTCTGCCATACACATCAGGCAATGATTTAGCGTGTATATGTACTGCAAATAATTGGTCAAGTGGATAGCGGAATGGCTTCTTATTGATCACTTGAACTAGAACCTATTGAATACCTATTAGAAGATCTCAGATATAGTATTTGCATGCCTGCCCCATCCTAGTTTTCCGTAAGTAATGCCAGTATAAAATTATTCGATTTTAGCGTAGAATGACTTAATATGTTTCGTATGTTTGTTAAAAAGTTGCGATCGCGCAAGCAAATGTTGGTTTTTTTGATACGTACATGCAGACAATTCAATAATATTAATGTAATGATTTTATGATATAATACACTTATTCGAAGTATCTTGGAATACAACTCTGTCAAATACATATACACTTATCCAGAGAAACATTTGGGATATATTTATTTTGGACAATTCGGTTTCTGTCTTGCGCTCTATCCATCTATCTTCATTTTAGGCACGATAGGCTACACTACACTTGAATTTCGTAGGTGTAATTCAACCATTATGTAAGCCTATAACATGATGAAAGGGAATGTTTACCACAAGTACTTGAAAATAGGCCATTGTAAGCGCCAGTTAACTATATAGCGATACGAAATCACCAGCTGTCATAGAGCCAACACATCGTACACATATTTTAATTGATAGACTGATTGGTAACATGATATTGAATAATCAACCTTCCGACATTGACATTTTTAACGCTTTTATTTGAAAATTGAAGAAGAAACTGCCTCTCCAATTAAACATAATGTAATATCACAACGAATGCTAAATTTTAGAATAGTGTAAAATGTATTTTTAATGAATGTTTTGTATATTTTTACTTTAATATAGTATTAGTGTACGTACGTAGCCCATTGACATATATGCTGTAATGTTGGGTTACTTATGATTATATGAGTAAATGAATACAAGAATAAATGGATACTATGGATATATCAAATAAATATAAACCCTATATAATTATTTCCTTCTCAGATAAATATCATAATGTAGTGTATATATACATATAGTTACATATACGAGTATAGATAGAGATTGGTGAGGTATACGGTGGTATGTTATCAAATGTAACGGGAGGTATTTCCGACCTAGTCGTGTGTACGTAGGTAGGATAGGGGCCAGTTGCACCAACGTTGTAAAGAAACAAATCGCGGTTAATATCTCTAACCATGGTGTAATACAAAATTCTCTTTTACCCCACGCCGTAACTAGATCGAACCTGTAACCAGACGGGGTATCGGGGAAATTTGATCACATTTGGAGTAAGGGTACGAGTTGAGCGCCACACTGGGCTTGACATTCCCAGTGCCTCGCGGTAGGAGTCGGACTCTTACGGGCTGATGTGGAGCTTGGTAAGTAGATTGTCTACGTTCCCAAGTAGATTGTCTACGTCGCCTCGTGGTGATATAGCGATAAAGTTCGTTGAAACACTCCGGGGTGGTCGGATTCACCTGTAGCAGGACGAGTAAATGGCGACTCGGATCCGCGAAAATTCCTTTGAGGAATTGCCGCTTACTATATATTATACTTACTACTATAGGTAGAATACCTTGCAGGCGACTTCGAACCAGCGACCAGACGGGAGGTTAGAGAAATCTGACCGCATCCGGTAGTAAGGGCGCGATGGACGCCACACTGGGCTTGAAAATTCCCAGTGCATCGCTGTAAGGAAAAGGACTCTTACGGGTGAGTAGGAGCTTGGTAAGCAGATTCTTCTTTCCCCTTAAGTCTCTGTACTTCATTCCGGGGTGATATAATGACAAGATCCTTGAAACGCTCCGGGGTGGCCGGATTCACCCGTAGCAGTTAATAAATCTCAACTGCTTACATTGTTAAGTAACGCATCGGTTGGTGCAACTGGCCCTAGGAGGCGGTAGGTACACGGTGGCTCGGCGCGGCAGTATTAGACCGACCGATCCTTCCTTCCATTACGGTCCCCGAGGGCGTTATTTGGATTACCCGCACCTAGCGACGACAAACGCCTGAGGGGACATCGCGTCGCATCTCTATTCTCTCCGTCTTACTTACGCCTTAAGGCGAGCCATGTCACCACACCACCAACTACCCTACATTTTTTTCATTTCACCTACCGTGAAATGTATGAGTACAGGCAGCGTATGGGTACAACGCGGTATTTGATTGGATTAAAGGAAAATGATTTAACTATATACATAAACGGATACGGCGCAACGGTAGCATAGCGGTTAGGTAACCTGATCTTACATTGTAAGGTACCGCGTTCGATTCCCGGCAAGATCACCATTTTCCATTGGGATAAAATCAACGGATTTGCATGTCAATTCTGTCGATCGAATACAATAAAAAATCATTCATATAAATACTTCAAGGTTCTAAGAGATTGTCGTATGATAATAAACCCCCAATGTGAAATTTCACAATAAAGAGTAGAAACAATAACTATAGAATATAAGTCATTTTAGACCAGGTTCAAGATATTTACGAAATCCTAACTCAATATAGTGTAGTTACTTTAGGTTGTCACGAAAAAGGTAAGAAAAACAACGGTTTCAAATTTAAATTAGTTTTCACTGAAAACAATAAAGTAAAACTAATTCTTACCGAAGGAGCGTTTTAAGGCAGTTTTTTGTTTTTAATCAAATCTAGTTTTGGCTGACATTTGGCCTTATTCTTCAACCACGCCTGCGTATACGCGTACGTCTGCTTATACGCTTATGACTGCCTATACACGGATGTGCTATCAAAAAAATCATTCTACTTCTGATTCGTCAAAACCACTGCCGCGGACACTATGTTCGGCGAACCGTTACGTTTCACATACGTGTCATAATACCAATACGAGAAAAAAAAATACGCGTACGTCTGCTTTTTCGCGTATCATACGCGACAAAGCAGGCGTACGTACCTAGAGAATCGGCCTGAATGTTTGGTTTAAACCAGTTTATGACTAAAAGACTAATAAAACTAGTTTTCATTATGGAAAACTAGTTTTATTTCACATAATATTTTTTGACAGCAACTTTATCCTCCACATTCCTGGTGAGTATTTTTCAATACTATCAGAAGTACTGCCTCATCGCCAATAAGGTTTTTTATTTTCGCCATGGCCTCCTAGTATATAACAACGCGATCGTATGTAAAATACACACATATCTTAGTGATTTTTCTATATTGAATATTTATCAAATGACTTGCTGCAAATATGGGCCATTGCCGCTATTCTACGAGAGCATATTTTTGATGAAAATTTTAGTGAATATTTGGTGGTTTCGCGATGTGCTGGGAAAACAGGCGAACTCTGCAAAGGCTTATTCCGGATCAGTCGTGTCATCATTTTTACATTCCCGTAACCATGATAAACAATTCGCATATATCCAGACTTCGCCGTGGGATTTTTTCCGCTGTAATAATATTATGACTTGCTATTCACCGATAATATTTTATGGGCATGTTGAATTGCTGTTTTGTATTTTTGAGTAGCTCATATATCACTCATGCACGGAGTCTGAATAGTATATATATAGAAGATACACGATAACGCTAGTTTTTTGCCCTATATTCTTATTTCCATATGTAGATTATATAGTCAGATTAGACCACCAAGTCAGGCTCTATCTTATCAATACAGAATGCTACAATACACAAATATTCTTGAAATTCTGATTGCGTCCAGTATTAGTGCTTTCTGCGTTACCTATTTGTCTAGAGACAGCCTCATCAGATGTTTAGTGAGATGCCCTTAGGAACAGCCCCGTGCGCGAATAAAATTACTGGTCCTATATAAGCAAGACGGTTTCGACATATGTCAGCATCTTCGTGAGATAAATCGATATACTTATATAAAATAGAATAGAATAGTATAAATTTATTGTGCTAAAAATATAAAAAAAAGTAAAACAAGCACAAACGGCGGACCTATCAATATAGCGATATCTTACAGCCACCTTTTTGATAACCTAATTTTTTATTGTCATCGTACAATAGACATAGACGTAGTAAAGTTACATTTAAAATAAACTAATACAAATATATGCTAATAAGTTAATGTTAAAGTTACAATACACCATTTTTAAATATTTTGCCCAGGGAAGGATAACGGAGAAGATAGTTGAGGTATTTGATTAGTGACTCTGTGAAAACAAATGTTTCTTTAACAGCTTTTTGAAAGTGAGCAACGAAGGTGCATGCCTGACAGTGTGGGAGCTGTTTCTATACATGAGCAGAATGGACCATAAACGAGTATGTGTAAACAGAGGATTGATGTAACGAAAAGGCGAGTTATCCCGACTTGATCGAAGTGAAAAACATGGATTACTAAAAGGTGAAATTCTTCCTTGAGGTAGGAGAGCGAAGTGGAGTTATTGAGGATGTTGTAGAGTAGCGACAAAGAATGTAAATTTCATCAATCGCGAATAGGAAGCCAGTAAAGTTGCTCAAGGAAATAGCTAATGTATTCAAATTTTCGCAGGTTAAAGACATAACTCAGGCGGATATTTTGTAGGTGCTCCAGCTTATTTAGAATATGTGGACACAATCATTTTTTAAACTCATATGAGGAGAAATGGCTGAAGCCACCGGAGAATATAAATACCAGAGAAAATGCGATGACTCACTTGGTTCACTTGGTCATGTCAAGAAATATGTTTATCAATTAAAATTCCTAGGCTTTTGTCAGTTTTGGTATATTTGACAATATTTGCATTAACATAAATTGGTGGTAACGATAAAGTATCTATTTGTGACAGTGATTTTTTGCCAGAAATAACAATTGCTAATGGTTTATTAGGATGTATATTGATACCATGTTTTTAGCTCAAGCAGAAATTTCACCTAAATCGGAGTTCATTTTAACAATGGCTAAGAGAATATCATCTGGCTTGGCATGGTACTAGATTTGAATGTCATCAGCGTAAAAATGGTATGATGGTGTTAGACTTTTGGCAATGGGGTTGATAAAAATTGAAAATTATAACCTGCGGAACGACAGCCATAATCTCGACCAGGTCTGATTTAATGTCGGCAGTTTTAACATATTGGCGGCGTCCACGTAAGTAGGAGTCAAATCATGTAATTACCAGTTCAGAGAGATATTCAGAATACGTAGCATTTCAAGAATAAGGTCAACGTCAACTTAGTTAAACGAACTACTGAATACGAGCAAACTGAGAATGGTTAGTTTCCTGTCATTCATAGCGCTTCTCGCGTTGTCAGTGTCTTTGACAAGAGCAGTGGTGCTGTGACCTGGGCGGCAACCAGACTGCAGGGTATCGAGCAGATTATTATGTATAAGAAAGTAATTTAATTGCGAGTAAACTGCGTATTTCAATACTTTTGAAGAAAATAGGCAAGTATTATATTGGCCTGAACTCATTTGAACATTGTAGGAGTGGTGTTTTTGGTAGAGGAATAATAAAGGCTAGTTTCCACAGTTTCATAATAATAGAACTATTGAATCAGAAATTTATGAGATAATGTAAGTGTTGGTAGAACTACCTTCATAATGGGAAGACACCTCACATCCAAATGCTTTCGATTTCACAAATTTATCTTTCTCGGTATTATCAAGATTGTCATCATGTGGTATAGATATATCGATCAAATAAGTCTATCATGCATTTTGAAAGATTAATATTATTTCAGCCCTATTCGCAATAATTGTGTTGTCTTTTATCATAATTCGATTGCAATAGGATATAACACGTTTGTTTTCTAAAACAATTTCTAATAAATATTAATAATATGACACAATGACGTCAACTAAACCATATTTGAAAACAGATGGATAATTCTGGTTACCAGGTTATGTGTATGCAAATACTCGATATTGATAAGCGGGGAATAACCGGATATTATATATCGGATACTTTCACGTGGAAGATAATAAGCCGGATATTTATCGACAGTATTTTTATTAATGGTGATTCTCCTGTAATTTTTCATTTGGATAACCTGGCCCTGTATTGCATACATACATTCCTATTATTCTTTTATTATTAGTTTATGGGTGAACAGCATTTTTTTAATATGTCCAAATACATTACCTGTCAATAGTTTTGGGTCTTAACGGTTTCGTGCAGCGTGCGCCAGATGGCCGCATATATGTCAACTTTAGTCGGATTAACTCTTGATTCAGCTTCTACCCGGGAGCGTGCTCGAAGAGGGACTTGACGTGCGGATCTGGGAGAAAACCTCGGGCGGACTTGGGCGGTTGACGCACTGGTCGATTTATATGATATACTGCTCAATTGGCGAATAACCGGGGGAGTCTGGAAATTGACGTTTTTTTTAAAGACGGGGATATATGTTAACCTAATGTTGTCTATCCTTAGAAACGATTCGTTAGCCACCCGCTAGTGAGTAAGATTATCGGGCAAAGAGCCGCTCGGGTCCGCGATAAATTAGAGTTACGAATAACAGCCAACATCAGGTATGAGCAACGCGAGCGACTTCCAACCTGTGACCAAACGGTAGAATGGAGAAATCCGTCAAAATCTGGTAGTAAGTGCGTGAAGCTGCCCATTGAGTGGGTTTTCCCAGTGCCTCACTGTAAGGTACTGGAATCTTACGGGCATGTGTCGGAGCTCGCCACGTGGAATATAAATGTCCACAAGTCCTTGTGATCTTCTCGGGGTGACAAGACGATAAAGTTCGTTATGACATCCCGAGATAGCGGATTCGTCCGTAGCATTGACACCTCTAAACCTGTCTAGTCTGCTTAAATCTGCCGTAATTGTTTTTGTACGTGTTTGCACAGTTACTGTTCAGTTCACTACTTCTTGCAGCGGTCCATTTCAGCCATTCACCATATGGCTCATATAAAGGCTTTTTCAAGGATTTTTGGAGCGAAGCTCTTTTACCAGGGTTACGCGGGTATTAAAAATTGTAATGGGCCGCTTTTGGTGAGACGCTTTACCGTCATAAGTGCGAGACGCTTCTTATTCTTTTATTTTGGCAGTTCCACGCAGCTTGGTTTCTGTTTGATCGTCAGAAGTGCCTGAACCCCGCTCCTGCAACTCAATCCCCCCTCGCCCCAACTCCCTCTTCCCCATCATCACCCCTCATTTCACCTTCCTAGACCCCGTTACCCCCTGTTTCCCAACCCCCGCTTTCCAACCCTTCCCCGCCTGTCCAATATGACGGATTAGATTGGATTTGTGCATTATTATTGACGCTCTGAATGTAGCGAAACTAGTGTAGATACCGCTATAATCAGTACTTGGCACGCCCGATAGATGGCAGATGGCAGTGCCGTTATGAAATTTCTTTAAAATAAACATTGAATTAGTTAAGAACTTCTTTCTTATTCACACAATGCTCCCGAAGGTCTTTTAGGTATAGTACCAGTTTATTTTACACCGCCGCAAATGCATTTTTTTCCATATGGGTCATATGGTTCGGTAGTATCCCTTTATTGCAGATTACGTGGTTGTCTTATACGTTATCGCTACTTTAATGAACATTCCTACTTTATACATTTATGTTAATGTTTGCCCATGTGAGTGTTGGTACTAAGCTTGAGATAAGCGAACAGCTGTAATTGTTCAGCACAGGTCGAATTTGTTAGCACGTTGTAAGTTTTAATCATATCTCTTTTTAGTATGAAAACGAAGACTATCGCGATTGTTTGACAATAAACAAGACAAACACAGATTTATTGCGTGACAAACACAGTTTGTAGCATTCGATATTTCGGCGATGTTGTATCCGCCGATTTCCAGGGTATACTGAAGTGCTATCAGTCGTCATTCGCTGTTGTTCTGCGGGTAGACGGCAAATTGATTCTGTTACTTCACATATTATACCTTCGTAGGGGGAGGTGGAGAGGATTAGCGCGTATTAATTTTGAAGGCCCGCCGTACATACAATACTCACCAAATCTTGTTTTGTATCTTTGCGCTGGCTTTAGGCCTATTTTAAGAAAAGGATTCCATGTAGTATATAGTTTGAAATCGTCTTCTCTATTGGTATGTACCATTAGTCGAGTCTCTATGGTTCACTTCGATAGTCCAACATAAGCCAACCCCCAATTCTACTCGATTTTATACACACCCAGGATTTGCAATAGTATTACAACCTTCACATGCCTCAGAGACCGAGCTATACGTTGGATCGGTTTGGAGGTCATTTTTATATTGAATTCGTTTAGCATCTTATTGTATCCATCACGTCCTTTACGTCTGGTAGAAATGATTGTGATCTCCTCGGTTTTTGGGTTTTTACAAATTGGATTGTGTGGGTGTGTCATGATATCTTTCGTATCCAATTGTACAAAGGACGTCATTTACTTGTTTCATCTCCTGTGGAAAATGCTAAGCGTCGCATAGGTTTCGTGCTCGATTCAGGAGCGACATTTGCACTGAGCATTGATAGTAGGGATAATTATGTGAGCTGCCATGCAAATATGTATCTCAATTATCCGTCCATATCTGTGGTCTTGCGATATACCATATATCCGAGGGTACTTTCACTTCTCCTCATTACCTTGACATCCAAAATTTCAGAGATCCGTCCTTTTCTACTCTGTCCTTTTTCAGAAATCCGTCCTTTTCAGAGATCCTGTCCTATTCTACTCCGCAGTTTTTGTATATGTTTTTGTATGTGACCCATGAATCGTCAGATGGCAGTGAATGACAGAGTATTTGAAAACGACAGGTGCTACTGTCCATGCCGTAAATTGGTTTTTATCTTAGGATTTATACCTCCTCTTAGCTATCTCCGGTATAGGTGTATACCTTGAAAATAACTGCTAGATGACTCCTCATCCATTTTAGGCTAACCCTTCTCCGCAGTTCATCACCGTTTACAATTGCATCATTTAATATTTAAACAATTTTTTCTGCAAATCATATGATACCTATTAGACTTTTTACTTATAATTAATCCCCCAACTTAAATTCTATTCCAATAAATATAACCTGATTTAAACATTTGTGTTTCATTGTATTGTAGTGTACATTGCCCAAAAGCATATTGTAGGGTATATTGCTCAAAAGTTGACCATCCCTCAGAAGATGAACATAAGATGGTCTTTCAAATATACCAAGAAATAAGATTTTTTCTGTTGGAGAAATATTTTAGTTTGTATACGGGCAATAACGTCCCTATGCGTCTATAGATTGCTGTAAGTGTTGTAACTAGTTTGACAAGATAGTGCGTCGAAATTGTGCTTGAAGTTATACGTTGCTTTTATATGGAAACCATTTAAGGTATGCACGTACCAATTACTAAGATTTTTCGTTGATTGTTCGAATTTGCAATGTTAGATAATCGTTCTAATACTATGGATGGAACATAGTCTATTTTATTGACTGTTAATAGAGCTCAATGAAAAATAAAATCAGTTATTTAAAAACCGCTGTTCTAGAAATGGTACTCAAAAATTAACTTTTTTTTATTTAGAAAAAAATACATTAAAATGATTTAAACACAATGATTCTGTGTCACTCCTAACTAGGCAGAGCCTGCTCCAAGAGAGGCCTAAAGTTTAAATACTAGTAGTTTAATAATAATAATCGTCAAATATAAAATAAAATAATTTAAATAATAGTAATAATCATTAAATACTATAAATACAAGTAAAAATATTACGTAATAAAATAAAAATCTGAATTCACTCTAGGAAACATATAATGTAGATAATTTATATTGTCGGAGATGTGAGGATGTGTATATTTTGTGTACATTGTGTGTATTTTATGTGTGTATAAATGCGTTGCTATTTTTGAAATATCATGAGGATACATTCAATTTCCGTTCTTCCTTTGCAAATCAACCACAATGAGGCATTTTTTTAAAAACACCTGTGCCAGTCTTGAAATATTCAACTGATTTCCTACAATATTCATTAATCTCGGAGCAAGGTAATTATAATGGTGTTATCTAGACGATTTAAATCTCCTGGGAACTATATATTGTGGTACCTGCGCCGATCTTGTGTTCTTAGCAGGTAACAATGTTTCTGATTGCGAGAGGTTCACAGTGGCAGTTTTTAAACAATACAGTTACCTTATATCTAGTAATTTAATTTCGAGAAATAACTCATTAGAATAATACATTTGTGACTTTTTGAATATAATACGAATTATAGTTTTTTGCATGATATTGAGTCTTTCAATTCTTAGAGCATGGTCCCCACCCCAGAATAGCGTATGTCATTATAGATTGACAATAGCGTAGTATACCATTCTTATTTGCCCATGTTCAAGAATATCCCTTAATTCAAGAAAAATGTATATATGTTTCCTAACTCTTTTGACTAAGTGATTTATATGAGATCCCCATCGTAGGTGGTTATCTATTATTACTCCTAGGTATCTAATTACCTTCACTGATTCTATTGGCTCGCAATTACAACTTGAACCATTATTGTCACAGTCGTGAATATAGATATTCGGCATTTCACCAGGTTGGCCTCTTTTGTCAATGCTGAAGGGAATTCATTTTGTTTTTCTTATGTTTAACGTAAGTAAATTTGAGGATAGCCATGTTTTCACTATTTGCAGTCCTTCATTTATTCGACTATAGGGATTCCATTTATTCCACGTGACGTTTGATAGGGATCATAGTTGCTTCGCCTATTACCAACCCTGAAATCGCAGGGTCGCGATACTGACGGAAAATAACGCATATCAACGATTTCGGCATTCTGGATTAATTTTACTACACACGTCTCTGTATGTGCTATTATATCCTGTTCATTTACAAGCACATTGCATATTGGAGGATTTCGTCAGTCTTAGTCCGAAGACCACGCATATTCTGATAAAATGCAATTAGCTTAATCGTAGCGCCTGTGCTAATTACACAACCATTTGTACAGCAATAGATTAAAAATTGCCTATTTTAAACGACAATCGTTGGCGAAATAGGTTATATAAAATGAAACTTGTATTGATTGGTTTTTAAATAAATAGAAATTAGACTTTTTATATGTATATTTATATAAATATACATATATGTATATTTATATCTACTAAGGACCTGTACATTCAAAAATATTTTATTCGTACAATTTCTTGTATTTTATTTTATTCGTAAATTCATACAATTTTATTACTATTTTTGATAATGTACTAGTGCGATTATAAATATAATGGTATATAATAAAACCATCATACTTAATAAAATAATTGTACTGATCACACCCGACGCGGTTTAACTTTGGCGATCTGGCCGGAAGTAATGTTTGAACGCGGCTACGGACTTTACGGCGCTGAATTCTACGGCGCCATGAGTGAGAAACAAGTAGAAGTGCTAAATGAAACGTCGAATCCTTGCATTTTGGCCACTGAAAAACATCATTCAGTGCATGAAATGAGCTCCGGGTCGCTTTTTAGACAAGTCGCTGACGAAGGCGAAGGTTACGCTATTGATAGCCAACGATAATGACCCATGCTTTTTAAAGAAGAAAAAAAGTAGCCAAACGTAAAAACTCGCGTGAGCGACAACGTGCTGTATTTCACCATTCTACGAAGTAGTCACCCCGGGCGTTTAATTATAAAAGATGGGTGGCTGTATTGGGGGTGAGGGTGTTCGACCCTTATATTCGAGTGATTCACGGTCTGCGGGTGAATCACACAATCAGCTGGTGCGCGATTCCACGGAGGGAGCGTCAGACTGTCTGTCACGGACCCGGGGTGAACTGCCACGCTTGCGTCATATCTTTTATGATTCGCTCGATTCTCGGATAGCTTAAATTGGGTTCTTCGTACGAAGTTTATACCCTACTGTACTTCAGCTGGTAGCGCAAATTGCGCGGCGTTAATTTTTAACGAGTTTCTCGGACGTCAAATGGAATAATAAGCTGGCACGTCCATCACGGGCCAACCACAAGTTTTCCAGCTATCTCTAGGGCGAAGCTATAAAATTAAATATTTTTGTGGATAATTGTCGACGATGTCCTTTGATGTTAAAGATGACCATTGAGGGAAAACCGCGATTAAGGTTTGTTATAGAATAATAACACTTTATTTGGCGAATGCGTGTAGAGAGTTTGGCTATTCTATGCAGATTAGAATGCAAATTACAATGATGTATGTCGATGATGTAATTATGTATTAGATAGATTCGCTATTGCTACCTCAGTCCCTTTTCTATTCGTCCTGCTTCACTCGTAGCGAAACAGACGTGTAGAGAACGCGCTACGACCACCGTATAGCCACAGTCTGTGTACTTTGGTATAGTTGTCCATCTTCCTTGTAACGCTGCGTTCCTCACACCTATGAACAAAACTGGCTCACGAGTCAAACAAAACCGCTCTTTTGTTACAATTGTCACGGGATCATCGGAGAGTGGTATCCAGGATTGCTGCGATCGTGAAATGAAAAAGTAAATGATTGTCTTAGTCGAAGCAAGGTTTTCGAATAGGTTTCGCATTTAAAGAAAGAATTGTCGTAAGTTTCGTGAAAGAGACAAATAGGTACATAGTATGATTCCGTGTGATACGCGTCCGTGCCGCTTTCCTGATGGTTTTGTTAACATTGTCAGCATATACATTAAGCGATTAACGACGTTAGCACTGACGCCGCGAACGGCGGTAGCGAAATTACCGCAAATTTGCGGTCGCGGTAGCAAAAGCGAAATATTAGCGATATGTTTTCACACTGAAAAAATGTCGCCATTCCATGCTCATTTGAGAGCAACAGTCGTCTGAATCGGACTGGTCTCTTTCCGAATCTGAAGAAGAAGAATTACTACTTCTTCTATCAATATTAAGTTCATGAAGTTAATCGAAAGCGAAATAAGCTAGGAGAAATAAGTATCGATGAATTTTTCGCCACGCCACTTCCTTTTTATAATTATTTTTAAAATCAAGATGCTTCATTAAGAATAATTTGGTATTAACTCGAATTTCATTAATACATATCTCTGTATCTGCCTCCTCCATATTTTTTCGCCACGATATTCTGTCCGAAAAGACAAACCACGTTGTACTGTTAATAGCAAATGCGAAACTAGACTGTCGGTACCGCGGCGTCCATGTAAAACAAGTATCACAGAGATACAGAGAGAGATGAAATATTAGGAAATCACAGACATATAGAGCGAGATGCAACATACGCGATACGTTTCTATAGTGTAGGACAGATTTACCAGAGTTTCGCTACTTCGTTTCGCGGCGTCTGTGTGCTAAAGGCATAAAATATAAAGAAACATCATGACAAAAAATGTTTGGCAATGTCCGATCTGCTGTGGGGCAGGGTTTTCGAACACGCTATGGTTATTCATTATCGGCGCTGTCTTCAACGATTCTACCTTGCGATCGGTTTTCGCACTTCAAGAAGAGTTCTCTTTGGAATCAGCTAACAAACAAACAAAATCTAGCTCATATGAATTGTAAACAGCCCGCTATGAACGGGTTTATGTATATTCTAGTACGATATAATTGTGAATCAACCTTGATGTAATAATTTGGCATCAAATAAGCTTTTTCATTGCTAAAACTTTGATTTTTGTTTTTGTCATACGACTATTAACCCACATGCAGACCCAGGCAGCTTTAACGCCTCCGTGAACTCCTTTCCGAGAACCTTTACTTCCGATGGCAAACACCTTGAAACTGGATATTAAGTGAGTGGGAGTCGCGTGAGTGGATTAAGCTTAGGTTATGTGTTGAGCCAAGCGTCACCCGGTAATTAAGGGATTGTATGCAAAAAGGGCGATAACGAAGCACGCATCCGCCATTATCCGCTTGAGGAGGCTTGTGTTTTGGACGGTGTACATTACAATACATTGTTGATAGTACTCGGAAGTTCACTTTTAACCATGGTGTGTAAAACAATTAGGGGACCTGGTAATTCAGTTATCATGTCAACAAAGTTCGCAAACTAAACTTAATTCGACATTATTAGACTGGCGAAACATTAGAAGCACCGCGAGAGAGAGAGAGAGAGAAAGAGAGAGGAGAGAGAGCAGGGTTAGCATTTGTAAACTAGACATGATAAATAAATAGTATGTCGATCAATATCTACACAACTATAAAAAAAACCTCCAAAAGGCCTCTATCTGTCTGTATGTTTGATCGCAAAAAATTCAAGAACTTCTGGGCGGATTTCGATGCGGTTTTCATTGTTCGTTAGAGATTCTCTCGAGGAAGTTAACATATGTAAAAAGGGTGCTGAAGAGTGGCAAGTTAAGTATTAAGTGGATGAAAAAATCAGTCGTACGTATACGAAATAAATGATATGTGTAGTTTAAAACATAAAGCAACGAAAATCCTATGTATAACTATACTGATACAACGTGGACATATACAAACGAGTAATATGAAATAAAGAAAGTATGGGATTTCATGATATATATGGGTTTTAATTATAGTATTTAGGAATACAACTCTTTATTTTATTTTTTATGATTATTTATTTACATCTATTTTAATTTTTTGAATTATTATTATTAGGTTTAATTATCTTACTCTATTTTTTATCAAGTATGTATATTTAATTACTATCTAGTTGGTCATTATTTTTATTTATTATAATTACATTTTATATTTTCAATTTTACATTGATTGTACAGCTAATACGAATTAATAATAACTATTAGTGGACCTATACATTCTCTCAAATTTAATGTGTTTTTTCTATACTTAGTTTTTATATAGGTTAGATATATGTATAATAATTTAAATATCCGCCTTAGAACGGACTATAGCCTAGTTAGGTGATATTGAAATAGGATCACTGGCAACAGTTTTTGGCATATCATGTTATTAGTTTTTTGCTACTGGAGTTTTGTCTATGATATTTTAATTGTACATGTTGTCAATGTTACTGTACATGATTGTGAATTACAAAATTAATTAAAAATAACAATGTTTTGAAAAAAAAAGTTTCAGAAAGTATTGGTTCCTCTGGCAGAAGGACGGTCTCAAATATTTTCGACTTTTTAAAAATTTTATTTAAGTAACACCTGCTTGGACTTTTTATGAGATGAATGAGATATGATGAAGCCATGCTAATATTCTAATGATGCACAAATATTCATTCATTCTATATGAAAAATGTTGATTATTTTACAACCTTTCTTTAAAAAAAACTACATATTATATTGTTTTAATTATGTCTTGTGCCTACCTCAGAACAGGCGCCAGCCTAGTTAGGTTAAAACATAAAAATAATCAGTATAGCTTCATAATGTGTAAATAAATGAATAATAAATATAAAATAAATATAATTTTTTCTTGGAGGTTTTTTAAACCAATATGTTATGATTACATTT
>JAOPUG010000090.1:24321153-24333091 GCA_027564375.1 Micropterix facetella | reverse complement strand
GGCTCATACATCAATACTAGTCAAAATTATCGGCCGATCTCCATTCTTTCAGTGCTTGCTAAATCAGTAGAGCGGCTGGTTTATACCCACCTTCTTCGTTATGTCACAGACAAGTCTTATTAACCCTTTTCAATCGGGATTTCGTCCCTATCGCTATACTCGTCTAGTCCAGGTTACCGATGATGTTAGCCAGGTCATCCATAAACGACAATTAACTCTACTCATTCTTCTAGATTTTAGCAGCGCCATTAATTTTGTAGATTACTACATACTTTTTCCGGTAAGGATATCCTCAACGAAATCCTCAGGCTTGTGTGTGGGAGTTTAAATATGTTTCCGGACGGCTAGTAAAGTCTGTCGCCGGGAATAAACTCCTCGGCGATAACGCCTGTATTTTTGACTTCGTAGAGTTTACGCCTTCCTGTATCCTCAAATCGAGCGGCGGAAAACCGGTGATGACAAGAGCAGAGGTCAGGAAGACGGTCCGATAAACGCTTCGTGATCTTGTACCTAGGCAATACCAGTTCTGCCAAAGCAAGACTTTTTAAGACGAGAAACATAAAGCTCATGAATCATCCTCCATAGAGTCCTGACTTAGCACCTTTTATTTCTCCTTGTTTCCATAAAATAAGAACCAATTACACGGTCAACGATTTTTATCGCCGGTAGAGGCGAAGCTGTCGAAGAATATAGAAATCATGTTTTTTAGGTCACCACGGACGATTGGAATAAATTTTAGGACATTGGGTTATACATATAAAAAAGTGTATTAACGATCACGGAGAATATTTTGAGAAACAATAAGTTGATTTTTGGCCATTAACTGTATTTTTTTACTTCTTCATTCTGGAAACTCTCAGTGTAGCCTTCGTAATTAGTTGTTATTTCGTTACGACAGTTAATTTAAAAAAAAATATTTTTTAAAGATTTATCGTTACCTATACGTGTTTGAATGTCTTCTCAATGCCAGTTTTTCTTGCGGTGGCGTAGAGAGCCTTATTATTAGGCATTAGATGCCCGCAGTAGTAGATAAGGCAAGTCTCACCTGATATACCGAGATATTTCGTACAGTTTTTAAGGTTTTCACCGCCGAGATGAGTCGATCTCTTTGAAGCGGCGTCTACTATTTTATGCGCACAAGCCGATGGCGGGTTCATCTTCGCTACTCGACTGCAATATAGTAGTGGAATCGAGATTACGTCGTAAGGAAACAATGTCGTAGAACATAGCTAAACAAAACAAGAATTTTCTTTCTCATTCCACATCGAAGCAACCTTAGAATCTAGTCCATAACAAATATGTATGATATTTTATGTATTCTTCGCGAACCCAACCCAAATCGATGCAATCAAATTTATATTGGCCATTTTTATTCAATTTGTTTTCACTCAGTGACTATTTACTTCGGCCACGAGAGTGGCCAAGTCTTAAAATTGTGCGCGAGAAATGTTAGTATGCACGATAACTCGAGCAAACTACGTCCGTTTTAGAAAATTTTTTCGGCAATCGATAATTATGGCTAATGCGCAGAGCCCAGTTAATTTTCAGGTATATACGTCTTACGGCTTGTTTTTTATTGTAATAAATAAAATAATACAATTTGTTTAGAGTCTCGAAGGCAGCAGGTAAGGGCAGAAACCCCACCCATCACCCGGGCAGTTATAACGACTGCGGTCGTCTTGTCTGCCCAGGATGTCATGCGACGACAACCCCGCGCGTACCGGAAGGGTAAACGCGCGGAGGGTGAGATAAAGTAGCCACCCTCCCCCCGTACTGCCCCGAGAACCCGTTTATTGAAAATAATAAAAATCTCAATGCAATTGAGCCTGAAAACTACTTAACAAAGCCGCACGAGACTTTAGAGGGATATAAATGTAACAGAAAAGCTGACAATCTGAAACCGAAAAGATGCAAGTCGCTCAAAAGCTGCAAACAAGGCCATCGCCATATCATGCTTCCCTATGTATGAACCCAATAAGTATCAACAAACTTGCTCTTGACTGCGAGTGTACAAAATATTTCATTCAATCCCTATACGAATTCACGCATTGCTACCCCAAGACCTTGAGGTCCATCGTAAGATATAACGCAAGATTCGATGTATCACGGAGTCGATGGAATATGAGACATTCTGGTATGCGCTGTCTCTTACAAATCTGTCGATTAAAGAGAATTTTGAATGCGCCCTGATCGAAAAAGATCGGCAATAACAAGTTAAAATAATGGAAAACCCATACGATAAAAATGCAAACGCCGCATGCTAATGAGGATGCACTCAGATCGATTCGAAGTTCATGAATAAGCGATGCAATACTAGAAAGTGACAAATTACGTAGCGAATGCTCTGGATAAAAGTGATAAATGTATCACGGGTTTCGTCGATCTTTTTATACGCTATCGAAGGCAATTTGGTTGGAAAATTACAAACCTATGGAATAGATGGATTTTTCTATGATTTTCTCCAATTATACACCACTAGAAGGAAGCAAATGACAAAAATTAATGAGTTTACTAGTGAAAAATAAGAAATAAGTTACACCGTTCTCCAGGGAAGCATATTTCGCCATTTCCGATTTATACTATGTATTAAAGATTTCTGTCATGTCACTATCAAAAGTAAAATGAAATCAGCACTCCTTTTTAGTGCTGATTCATGGAATAAAGCGTATCGAGATTCACAAGATGTTCTAAAAGAATTGAAGACTTGACAGCTTGACTGATGTTGGTAAAACTAAATTCATAATATTTGTCCGTTACAACCTAAGTCCGGCCAACCTACGATGCAAAATGCGATGAAAGGAACAGCTAAATTCGCTAACATCCAGAACTCGAATGTCAATATATATATTAGAAATTGAGGAGCATATTGTCATTGTTTGAATATATCGGAGCAAAAACCAAATGAAATACATAGCAAGATTGAAACAACGTAAATTTAACTTTATTCAAATGTAGCTTTACAAAATGGTACCATAATTCTAGGCAACATCTGATGCTAAACAAACAGTGCGCAGAGTGGAGAAGGAGTAGATCGCCAAATGCAGGAGTATAGCAGCAGCGCCACGTCGGAAATACTTTCAGCTGCGGAAGCGTCGCTTCCAACTATCAGCTCTGGATGACCACAAGCGAGCTGTGGATGACCACACCGATACGCGAGCTGGCGCCGCGCAAACCACCGCGTGCACAGGCGTTTAAGATTACACTGAATTCCACGTCAATGAACGAACGAATGTTTCAGTCGCCGGGCCCAGATGACCTAGGCCCGGGACTTCTTCCGCTAGTGGTGACGTTTTTAGCGGGGGGTTTCCATGAGCCAGGTCCATTTCCCCGGTCCGCATATGGTAGGAGTACAAACTTTCCACGTGGTGAGGCTTGATTGCGAAGCGATCTGGCAGTACCGATTTCACCCTGGTGACAGCTCTGGTAGCGTATTGTGTGGTGGCTGTACGTAGAATTCTTGACTTACGCTAAGACTACCTCCAACTCCATAGATGTTGGATGCTGCGGCTCCCAGGGGTTATCAAACTGCGGCGTTTCAGAATGCCACGCAGAGTCGAAGAGGCTGGAAAAGGACACGTACAGCTAGTCGATGCGGGCGACCACTCCGGCGATGCGGTCGTTGAAAATTGTTCCACGGAATCGTCCTGTACGCACCTAGTCCTTCCGCACTTCCCGCGGCACCGGGACTGCCTGCGCGAAGCTCACGCCTATCCACGAGTAAAACTACGAATTCCACATATACAACCAACCAATATTTACATGTTGACATTGGCGAGTGGGAGGCAATGTTCACTAACATAGAGATTGCGATACACACCGGTGAGGCGCGCAAGTGAAGATAATGCGATGTGGTATTTGGGGACGGATTTTAAGTATGATAATTATCGCAGAAAGTCGTCGGGTTCAATAAAAGTCTTTGGCAAGACGCCTAAGTGAGAGAGAGAGGGGGGGAACCAAGAGGGGCTTGACGGATAAGAACGAATAAACAAGTATTATACTTATTTTTTTTGCAATTTTCAAGAGTGAAATAGCGTCTTTACACATATTGAAGATGAGTTGCGAAAGCAGTACGATTATGAGGAGAAATGTCCAAAAGAACTAAAAACATAACACAGGCCTTTTAAACCTCTATAACCTCCGCTCAGTTTTCCCATGTAGATACATGATTCAATCTGCCCCAGTAGTCTATCGAATCGGTAAATATAGCTACATGTATGAACAGGCTATCTATCATTCTATTCATCATATAATGGTCAAATACCACCCAATATCTATAAAATATAAATTGTCAATTCCTCTAGATTTTATTTCAGTGAGCACGTAGTGTGCATAGATCAAAAAAAAATAAAAATCAGAACCTTCGCCTGTTTGAGTCTACCTTGGAGCGTAGGAAGGGGGTACTGGCTAGTTTAGATAGAAATTTTAAGATATAAACTTTAGATAGAAAATTATTCTTATTCTTATTATAAAAATAATTTGGTGTCGTGCGAGAAACAACAGCACGGTGCTTGACATATGTTGAATTCATTATCTAGCTATACAAATATATTCTCTAAACTTAGGAAATTTTGCAATTTGATGTTTTAATTGTGCCACATATTATATCAACTATATATTTTAGAAAGGGCACTTGAAATAATTTAATATTAATTATAAGTTATAACATAGTACAAACATTCCCGGTACCTTTCATTGTTTAAAGTCACAAAATGAGCACTGAACACGACTTAAAAACGACCGTGATTCTGGATAGATAAACACATATTAAATGCAATTGTTGTGTGTCGATATTTAAATTAATTTATAAAAAATCTTTAGATTTTAATTAGCACTTGATTCGTTGAGCAACCTACCCTGAAATAGCTCCGTAACGTAATCGTTCCAAAATTCGATAATGAATTATTACCGTCTAGCTTGTCAAGGGTATTTCAATAAGGACGCACGATCTTTAAATGTAAATAAAATAAGTTGTGTGTAAGTTATCTACTATTTCTTATTTATTTGAAAGAATATTTTATGGCATTAAGTATGGAATATAACTTCGTTAAAATGTCCGCCGCAGCTTCGCTTGGTGGCGCATATTCAGGAGGTCCATTTTTCTATGACTATCGCTTAAATCTGGCTGATTTTGCTCGATAGCATTCGTTATGTTGACTTTGAGGATATCAATTGTTTGCGTTTTATTCGAATAGACCTGCGATTTAAAATAGCCTCAAAAGGTAAAAGTCTAAGGCGTTAAATCGCACGATCTCGGTGACCAGTTCACGTCGCCGCCGCGCGAAATAACCATACCCTCAAATCGCTCGTGCTGAATGTCCATCGTGGCATGCGCTGTGTGGAACGTAGCGCCGTCCTGTTGGAACCGCTTATCGTCAGTATGCACATCACTAAGTTTACGCTAAAAGAAGTTGCTTATCATCGATCTGTAGCGCTCGCCCTTGACAGTTATGGCAACGCCGTTTTCGTTTAGGAAAAAGTACGGAACGATGATTCCGCCAGACGAAAATCCGCACCAACAGTGACTTCCTCGGTATGTATTTGATGCTGGTGTATCTCGTGTGGATTTGTATTGCCCCAAGTCCAATAATTTTGTTTGTTAACATTTCCATTCATCCAAAAATGGGCCGTTGCCAAGGAAGATTTTTTTAGCAAAATAAGGGTCAACTTCCATTTTGAGTTTAAAAATAAAATTTTATGATTTTCAGACGTTGTTCAACGCTATTACGTGATTCATTGTAATTTGCCATACACTACTGAACAATTGACAATTAACAAATTTGACAGCTGTTGTTTTAAAAAAATGGCTGCTATAACCTAACAAATATCGAGCGTCTCTATTGAAAGGCCTTTTATAAAACGAAACACCATGCGCCGCGACACGGGCGATGGTGGTGATACGAGCGAAGCAGTCTTGATCTATCATTTTCTACTATGTATTTTGTGATTAAAATATAAAAAACTGGTCTTAAGTGCTCTTAATAGTGTTACTTCTGAATACCTTTTTCTGTGTTTTTTTATTGTTAAATTAATTTAGTATATTGTCAACTATTATCTCAACAGGTGGCGACTAAATCTCTTGTTTTGAAGATCTAGTGCTATTCTTAGTTTAAGGTCATGTCTTCTATCATCTGAACTATTCTAGGTTTACCACTTCCTATGATTCCTAGGAACTTCCATTTGAATTATAGGCTCAATTTATTATTACTGTCCTCGCATTAGGTAGCTCCTTTTGTAGATGCAGATGATATATGACTGAAATCAGTTGTTGGTGCGGTTGCTTACTACGCTGCTGGCTCAGTTATAATTTATCTGAGATCACCTCCTGAGACGGGGCTGGGGGCCGCTCGCGTGTCGTGTAATTCCATCTCTACCGTTTCGGACCTCCGACTGGTAAATCGATTACCCCTTTCCCCGGCGAATGCACTGAAAAAATAGTACAGTGATAAACCGTAAATAATATTAATGGATAGCGGCGATATAACAACCGAATAACCTCTGGCTTATGAATAAAAGATCGGCACGTGCGCACAAAGTGCCTCTTCATATCTATATAGGCACATGTGCATTTTTAATGAATCTCGAATTGTATGTACAAATATGCGTTAAAACTCAAAGAGCGGAAGAATTAATTAATTTTAACGTGTGTCTGAGTACTACAACTAATTAAAGGTAGATAAATGATAATGCTAAGTGGGATCTGGTTCTCGAACACTCTTAATCTTTCGCTAAGGATCGGATTCACTACTCGGCTTGGCTCACCAGAGGCTTGTACACATATATCAAGTGAAGTATGCCTGCTCAGTATGGAATCCTTTTTACTCTAAATACTATAATGATTCACTAAAATTTCTTTCAATTTCACAAGCAGCACAAATCTTACGAGGATCACCTGATTCAGCACAATGAATTGAATCTGAGGGATCAACTTGCTCTTCTCAACATGATGCCGCTCCACAAGGTCTGCAATAATGACTTTGACTGTCCCATCCTCGTTGAACAGCTCAGCCTTCGTGTCCCGAGAGTGTGCCCTCGTCAGAAAGATCTCTTCCACATCTCAACGCCAACCACCAATTCTGGGTTGAGACTAGTTGAGAATGCCGCTAAATAGGATATGTAGCGCATACAACACGACTTTCGCCGACAGCGAATTATTCGCGGATAAATCAAAATTCAAGAACTTCATTAGGCACCACCTGGAAGCTGAACCGTCTCCATTTACCACGACCACTTATCAGTATTTACATATAATTGTTATTATTTAGATATAATGTAACCATTGCTTTAGAAATATGCCTTTTGATTAAATATTACCTAGATACATATTATTATTTAGTAATTGTTGGTCCATAAAGGAAATTTCATTCTAAGTGCAGTCGGTATGGTCACCAATCAGATTTGGATACGCTTTCACTTCCAATAAAAGGTCAAAAAATAATAGCAAAAGGAGATTATGATAATTTTATTAATTTAGCGGAATAAAAAAAAAATCAGTAATCTCAAACATTCCTGGTATTTCGTAAGAACTAAAAAAGAGAAAGCGGATATTCGTCACAGAATGTTGAATCTACTGCCAAGCTTTCTCCAAGGTATTCGCAACCTCTTCATCGACTACGCTAAGAAAAATATTGGATTTGTACTTACATTGCTATTTTGTTATTACGGTTTTATACAAAATAATGATATTCCAATCGTAACTTTGTTGAATTACAAGTAATTTTGTTGAAGATCCACTACTCGATTATATGTATCAACATGTTCCATACGAGAATTACGAAAACATCGGTAAATTGTAGCTTCAACATGATTCATGTGTCCGACTATAGCCGTACGTATACTGCTGCATACTATCATGATAGAAGCAAGGTCTTGACAATAATAGTACTTCTTACTACTGTAACTATACTGTCAAATGTTCAATAGAGGAAGGAATATTTACTCAAAACTGGAATAAGACAGTTGATACGCCGATACACAAAACAGATAAAAGAGAGACTATTGAATATTATTGGCATATTTCCAAACTATGCATGCTAAGAAAAAATAATTTTCGACAACATGTTTCCAGTTGTTAAACGCTACATACCTACAGATTAACATGGTTTTTTACGCACACATTCACAAATACTAATGTATTTGGATGATATAAATCTTCAAAAGAGTTGGTTGTGTTCAAAATTTTCGGATTTGCAAGATGATCTCGACCGGATATCCTAATATTGTATTGATAACTAACTTTTCTTAAACGTTCGTAAATGTCATGTGGTCAGCTTTACAAGGAAATAACAGGAAAAGTAGCGATATCCATCAGCAACTTTGGTCTGTCCCGTGATTGGTAATACCTGATTTATCCAAAATGGCTTAAAATCTATTCCATCAAGTTGTTCTCGTCCTCACGATTCCAAAAATACACATATACGCTATGCTTGCTCTACCGATTGGTCAGATCCTCCTCCAGACCAAGTAAACCAGGATGCACCTGGAACAGCGCCTGCGGGACTCGGATCGAATTTCCTACTAGATGGAGGTGTTTAGGCCCAACCAGGGAGGCTGCATACCAAATTTTGTTAAGTTCTGACCCCGACGGAAAAAAAAAACAAACAAACAAGCAAACAAACGCACTAACGCACAGTATGCATCAGACTATATGGCCCATCAGACTATATATATACACATATATAAACATGGTATTATTCTGCGTATCTCTATACCCTTCCAATTGTTCCACCATAAAATTACTTTACAATTGTAGGACCCCAAAACGTTCTCGAATACTGCAGTAGAGTACGAAGCCCGCATTGTCTCGTACACTCAAAAGAATTGAAAATCAAATGCTTAAAGACATGAAAACAATATGTTTTTTCACTTTGAAAATTACACTGATTTAGAGGCGTACCATAAGTTTTAACCTTTACTCGCTTCTAGAAATATATCCGACGTGCCAGAAATATATCCTAAATTATTTTTTAAAGATCCTAACGGACAGGGTCGATTAACCCCATCTTTCAGAATCAACGAACGAAAAGGTTTTCCATATTTTATATTAATGAATGTAATACGAATTACGCTTAAAATACCTTTCTTAGAAGGGCTGGTAGATTTATAATAGATATCGCAGCTAGCAGTGCGCGGATGTTTAAAGATTTGGAGGCTGCCGTGTCTCGGTCCCGTTTCGCACCGACTCCGGCGAGCGGTGGACTGGGCGCGGGATAAAAAACATCGGCAATATTGCGTTTGACAGTTCACCATTATCGATTATATCGAATATAGATAGAGCGATAGAGCATATCTCGAGCAATCACTATAAATGCTGTCAATGTCGATTGGTGACTTGACATTATTCGAAGTAAAACTAGACCTAGTCGCAGTCGCAAGGAGCCAATTGCGTTTACAAGTTACGACTTAAAGATGTTAAATGCTATATTGTTATTGGTGAAGACACAAACGCAGTAGTTAAGCGTAAAAGGATATAAACGAAGATGCAGATGATGAAATGGTTTAATTAAAAATAATATAAAGTTTTAATATTATTTCAAGACATGAAACCAAAATAAAATTCTAAAAACTTTGACTTAAAACTAGCTTAGAAAGTTTGATTATTTGCAGTGTTTATTGTGAAATAATATATATCATTCAAATTTGTTGTGTCTTGTAAAAATCTTTTATAAAATCTGATTATAGGATGATGCTTATAAGTAGAAATAAAAATAATAACAGCTACTCATATAGCAGCGAAGGAATTCCCGGATTGGATTGTATATGCTAACGTTATATGAGATGTTTGTATGAATGTGCACCACTTTCGATTGTGCTAAGTAGGTTTAATGGGTCACCTATATCTCCGGCGAACGATCACCTATCATCTCTACACCTCACAGAACCAGCTCGTCCTTGTGCAAAATAAAATATCTCCAATAGAGTTGATTTCAAACAAAAAACAATGAAAAATCGCATTGTATAATCGGGCGAAAGCCGTCTCTTTAAATCTTCGATGACAGTTAGAAATATTTCGAATGTATCTACTATCAAAAAGGCAATGAGAGTATGCCGTGCTCATCAGCCAGTCACTAAATAAAATAATAAAAAAGCTTGATATGCTTATTTCTATAAAATAAATCACTCAAATCTTCATTAGGAATTGAGAGTTTATAGTTTAATCTATATGGTATTTACAAGAGTCTTATTGGGTAATGACTGCGAAAGGGCGGAGCTTGATTGTGGACCGTATTGTCCAAAATTTCATGTGTTCATCTCGGGGCGACATAACAAAAAGTTCGTTGAAATGCCTCGGGATGGTTGGTTCGCCCGTAGCTTGATCTTAACCTAACTCTGGCCCTTTTGCTTGCGTCAGATTTGTTTATCTATACCTGTGCTTTATCCTCTCCTTGGTTATGTTACTCCAGACAGTCCTTGTGAACCCCTCCGCCAGAAGGGTAGCATTTTGCGACTACGCCATAAGACGGCAATAGGGTTTTTACCAAAAATCACAACTCTTTGAAGATATTACGTTTTAAGAATAAATTAAGTATGATATAAATTTATTTACTGATCAATATCGGAGAATGCAGCTTCGCAGAAGGAGCAGCGAGGTTCAGACTCCTGGGAGTCGTCGTCGGGAGGATCATCGTCACCCCCTCCAATGCCAGGAGCTTCCCCGAATGATCCTAGCGCTGAACCAGTTTCAGAACCAAGGCAGGTGGCTTCGGTTGGAGAACTCACTGAAACGAGAAGATATACAATGCGTGAGACTCAATGTTGTAATTATCGTCAAGAGCTTTTGGTCGGTCACTAGCTATCGAAGTCTGAGCGTCGTTCCGAATTTTCGTTTCTGGCAGTGGTATACGCACTACATGTCTGTAGCAGTCTGACTTGCCCATAAACGTTAGTTGTCTTGCCAGATTGTAGACGTGTCCTTATCTATCTTAATGCAACCAAAATTAACTTTTTCGTATGAAATCAAAGACTATCGCAGTTGTTTTGTATTATAAATTAAATAAAAGGAATTTACAGAGTAAAGTTTGTAAGACCAGACAGTTCGGCGATGTTGCAACCAGGGTTGACTCCCTTGGATAACAGCAGTTGCAACTTCGCCGTAACGTCGTATGTTACAAACTTCACGCGGTAAATTCACTTTATCTTATTTATAATAAATTTTTCATAATTTCAAATATACCCAGACCAAACGCATCAATTTTCTAGGTGTACACGCCGACGATAATTTGAAATGTATTAGACACTGCGAGGAATTAGAGATTAAATAAGGTAGAGCTTGTCATCCATTGCGAATAGTTAGAAAAATATTGAGTGAATTTTAAACTAAGAATGTCTTTTGTTCTTACTTTGAAGCGACATTAGGTGATGCCATTGCGATCGAGAAAAGTATTATGTACAGGGAAAACATGTTTATTTTACAAACAAGAGCAACACGAATTATCCCTAACTTTAGATGGAATGAAATATGTAGGCCTATTTTCAAATGATTGAATAGTATGGCAATGACATCACTTTACTTAAATAGTTTTTTTAGTAGAAATTTACTCGGAAAAGAAAAATACAATAATTTTTCTGATTTTCATATCCAATAAACCCGAATTATACATAACTTTATCTTTCCATGCATGAGTTTGAACACTGCCAGGCAAGGCACCAAATTCTCAGGCCGATATTATTTCAATCATTAGGTAACTCACGACCTAAAAGACATTTAGAATCACATCCAAAAGGACCATCCAAAAGTTTTAATTTTAATTTATAGAAAATGCATTTTATTGTATCGATAAATTTGTAAATTGTGTAAAATAATACGTCTTTAGAAGACCATCCGTGTTATATTTTTAATTTATTTTATTTATTTATTTATTTAATTAATTAATTAACGATTTACAAAAACATAAGTCTTAAACTAATGTTTACATCCATATGTATTTAATCACATTAAAAG
>JAOPUG010000090.1:24244653-24255546 GCA_027564375.1 Micropterix facetella | reverse complement strand
GGTATGGAAGTGTATTTGTTTCATTATTTTTTCTGTAATTTTATGATTTTTTAAAAATAATAAACCGTATTTTTTTTATTACTGTTATTATTATTATATTCCTAGTATTCAAGGTATTAGTGCCGTGGAGCAATATCCACCATCGCACGTATGGCTCTTCTGTAGTGTGAAAGCACCTTTGATGTGCACTGCGGTACCCCTTAGAAGAATACCATAGTGCAGATGTGATATAGGAATGGTGAAAAATTGCATAATGCGAACAGTGCATAATAGGAATGGTGAAAATGTTGTGTCATTAGCAAAGTAGCTGCTCTGCAATGTGAATGTGCCTTGAATATCCATAAGATACAAGGCGAATAAAACTGGACCCGGCACTGACCCTTGGGGTACTCCAGTAAAATATTGAAATCATTACCGAACCAAAAACTTTTGAAATATATGCAACCACTTACTTTGTCTGTCTATGTGAAGATCGTAGAGAGGTGTTTTATATTTGTCTGCAGTGGAGAGAGCACAGCCGCCAAGCCTAACATGATGAGAGGGGCCCAACACGAAAATTCTCTTTCTGAAAAACACAAAAGTCAAATTTAATTGGACCACAACCCTTAAGATTAACCCTCTAACCGCAGGTGATTTTCTTATTTTTTTATGTATAATCGCAGGCCAATTTTATTCAATATTTAAAATAGAAATAAGAAAGAAGTGGAGGAATGAAATAAGAAAACCAAAAACTGACATTTTATTTACATTTAGCGTATATTATGCGGGAAATGTGAATATCGCATTCAAGGAAAGAAACAGAGAAAAACTTATTGATGTTTTTTCTGAGTATAGTCAATCTTGAAGCAAGGTTTACAGAAGCCCACGTTGCAATCAACAGCTGACAGTTGCATGTAAACGACTGAATACACGACACGATCTGAAAGACTGGTACTGCAGTGCCGCGTCTGGTGTATATTCTACGATACAGGTCGTAACTTGACCGTTCCCGTAGGCCGTGCGACATGAAAAAGTGGAAAATGCGACTCTCGATAATGTAGAGCAAGATAATGTAGAATCCACAGGGAAATAGCGTCTCCCGCTGCAGTAATAGCTCAAAGATTATATGCAATACGCGATAATATTGTACACTGAATCGTATGGAAAGATACGCTGGCAAAGCGCACATCCGCGTCGCCAGCAGTTGGAAGGTTAAAGCGTTTGTGGAAGTTCAAAGGGCCTACCTCATTTTTTCAGTATTTTGAGGTGAGTATGCCAAGGAGATTGTTTGGTCAAGTAAAGTAAGAATGACGTTTAAATAATTGAAATCGGTCAAGCGGTCACTGCACTATAATCGGATGACTAAAGAATCTCCATATAAGGGGATTTTCAAAATGGCTGCAAGTTTTCGTGATGACATTTCATAATCTGTGAGTATCACAGCTATTTATGAATGCTTTTCGACAAGAGTTATGTCAAATGACAGAAGAAAAATTAAAGAATTGGTTGATGGAGATATTTTTGTGAACAGATGCATAGAAGGCTCTATATTTGCATTTAATAAGAGTGTTTCTTCCGCACATTGTATTCCCGACTTTTCTATAAAAAATTACAGACAAATTAGAATTACACATTATAAAAAAACTACCCCCTTTGTCTGCGCACTGTATGGATTGATAGGATGACAGATTCATAGTAAAAATAAATACAAATTGAGCTGTCATGGAATTCACCAACTGGAGTCAGGACCATCATAATACATTGTTACAATACTGGAGGGTGAGCGGTCGACTCGACTAACAACCGGCTGTGGTATGTTTAGGACAGCTATCTTGCCATATGTGAACATTCACCTTACCAGTCCATTCATTCCTCCCTTCGAAGCCATAGAATTTGAGGTGTGGAAATCGCAGTTTTAGATATTTTTTTCTAGAAAGGAGTTAAAATTTTTCCTGGCGAGACCAATATCCTAAAGAGGTGAAACAGAGATTTGGCTTGGAGGCCACGAGCGCCAACTTCCACTGCGTTAAGGTGAACAAAAAGTGAAGCCGTTCCGGGTGATGGAATGTGTGAGATCACGGTATTTTCTAATTTGTACTCGTGGTATTTTAGAGTTTTTGATTCCCGTGGAACAGTTAATTCTACAATAAGAGTTATCTTTCGAGATGGGGAGTAAAGTGTTATATCTGGACGGAGGGCTGTGCATCCGAGACTTTCAGGGAAATTATATTGTTTAGAGACCGAATCGACCTCCAGAATCCAATTTGAAGCTTTCTCGGTTATTGAAAAAGGTTTTATAGTGGAATGTTTTTTTCTTTTAGAGCTATCCTGCACAAACCGCATTGGTGGTTTGGAGAGTGCTGTCAGTTGTTTGTTGGCAAGAGCCACTGAGAAGCTAATTACCTCATGAATAACAGCAAGGATTTTGTCATAGCGGTAAGTATAATCGTCCTTGATCTAAGGCCGCCTTTCATCCAGCTAAAATATGTCTAGCTGTGTAAGGGGTATATTGCTACAAGAAGACATGAACTATCCTCTGAATAGCTCCAATGGGTCACTCTGGAAGTGTATGCTGCAAGGAATTTAAATAAAAAAAATAAAATACATAATATTTTAACAAAATTGTACAAAAATAGGTATAATAAGTTATAATACAGGTATCACTCCAGAACAGACTGTCGTCTAGTGGAGTTGATAAAACCCAACAATTCTATACTTTCATTGCTTCGCAAACAATGATCAATTATCTGTTCGATTATACACCTTAATTTAATGTTCACATTGTAAACCTTCATTATGGATTTTTATAAATAAATACATGTATAATATGACTGAAGGGCATATTTCAAATTTACTTATACTATTTTCTGAGTCTCAATTAAGGCAAAAAATGCAAACCTGTAAATTTTAGTGTTTGTGGAATTTGAACAGGGGAGTAATAAAATAAAATACTTACACGACGACAGGACTAATTTGACGGTAAGCAAACGCAGCACATGGACCACTATACGAATAACCGGCATGCCTGCAAGGATCAAAAAAAATGATCATTATTTTTATATTTATCTTTAATTATAAATTATATATTTAATTGTCATTCCTAAAACTAACTGCCTTGGTAGGCCCGTAGACTTAAATAGTCTACAGATGGTTCCAAATCAGGACTTTACATCGGCTGCGGAATATATGGCGAGTGACCAAACTTAAAAAGAACTATAAATTTGAGGAAATTAGCCTTCATTTTCCAAGCGGAAGTATACGCCATTATTGAATGTGAGGACATTAACCTCCGAAAGAACTACGCCAACCGCCGAATCTATATCCACTCGGATAGTCCGGTAGCTCTTTTATTACTAGCTTCGGACACTATTAGTTCAAAGCTGGTGTAAAACTGTGTGGCAAGGTTGACATCGGTTGCGTATGTGGACCGCTGATGCGTAAAAGAAACACCCACTTGGGTGCCTACTACCTCCAAGCCGAAGAGGTAAAACCATCCAGCACCAAAAGCTTATTGCGGTTCTTAAATAACGCAAAGCTTAACACGGAACTAGTAGGTGGAAATCACAAAGACCAGAAATGGTCGCAGTGAATGGTCGCAATGGCTCAATAAACCTTGAAAAAGCACATCAAAAATAATTTTACAAAAATTCTCATTCCTAGATAACCTGACTTATCAGCGTGGCTAGGCTCCACTCCTTGATATAGGTCTCTCCCAAAGGTTTCCCCGCAATGACGGCCACTGCTACAAAACCGAAGCAATCCATTCGATCGGAGAAAGTAGTGAGACGGGGGATGCCCTTTCCCGAAACTGTTACACGAGGACATAATCAAAATATTAAAGTGAATTAACGGTGAACATTGTCGCATGCAAGGTTTGAAGATGAATAGTCATCATGGCAGAGGTGCTGAAGGAACACCGAAGTATGCTGAATTACTTTAACGAGGCATCCCAACGAGTGGGTCTCCGGATGAACATGGATAAAACAAAAGCTATGCTTAGCGCCCATGTCATCCCGACACCAGTCAACCTTTGAGTTGTGGATGAATCCATCAACCTAGGGCTGAATATCTAGCTTGATAGACTAAAATTCGCCAAAGAGCCCAAAAGTAATAACTACAAATGGAGCTGGCATGGAATTCATGAACCAACCAGTCGGGCCTAGTATAATAATATTGTTACATTTTGGGGGGTAAGCAGTGTACTCCGGACTAACGACCGTCTGCAGTAGGTTTAGGACAGTTGTCTTGCCACATGTGAGCATATACCTTACCACCCATTCACTCCCCCTTCGAAGCCATAGAATTTGAGATGCGGAAATCGCAGTTTTAGATATTTTTTCTAAGAATGAGGTAATTATTTTCCTGGAGAGACCAAGATTCTTAAATAGGTGAAATAGAAATTTGGCTGGGAGGCCACGAGCACCTACTTCCACCGCATGAAGCCATTCCGGGTGACGGCATTTGCGAGATCATGATATTTATTTAATTTGTATTCGTGGTCTTTCGGGATATTTGATTTCCATGGAACAGTTAATTCTACGATAAGGGCCATCTTCCGAGATAGGGATTAAAGAGTTATATCTGGATGGAGGGCTGTGCATCCGAGACTTTCCGGGAAATTATGCTGTTTGGAGACCGAATCAACCTCCAGAATCCAATTATTATAGGTTTTTGGAACGAAGCTTTAATGCGGCTTGCGGGCAATCGACTAGTAGAAATCGACCACTAATGAAAAAGCGTTATGCGGGGTGCTTGAGGCGGCCGCGCAGCTTGATATCGCCGCTCAGCCCGGAGCCCAACCGGCCGCGCCGCTCGATATATCAATTGTATAAACGTGTTTATATTTGTAAAACCGTAAGGAACTTTGTTCCTGACAGGGGTCTCCTGACCGCACACGTTTTTATTTCAGTTTTCTTCCTTTAGAAACATTGAACGGTGTCAATTTTCTTGTGTTCACTTAGAAACTATCAAAAAACACAGAGATATCTTTTAAAAAAAAAACAGCACGAGGGCGAATACGGTATCACTGCAAATTGTCACTTTAGCAATTGAGTTGCGATACAAATTGACGTTCACAATACGAATGAATGAATCACAGCAATATTCGCAGTGAGCTGCAACAAAAACGATGGGCTTCGTTATACCAAAAGGAACAATTGCGAAAGTGATTGGTTTGCGAGAATGTTCGTAATAGGGCTGCTGGTACTTTCCAGTTGGTCTCGCTCTTAATACGCGAAACATCGAGTGGTAATTCTGAACGAAAAACTGAGTTGAATATCATCTACAATTTTTTTATCTTGTAGATGATATTCAACGTTGGATATAAAATATTCTTTCACTCAGTAACATGGTCTCAAACAAGAAAAGTTGCACATAGCTTTTTAAGTCTGCTACAAAGAAAATGCTGATTTATTACTTATTTAATTATGCTCAAAAATACACTCGATAAATGCATTTTTTTTCTAAAGAATCAAATACTATAAATATTTTTTTTCATTTCCATTTCAGACATGCAGCAACGCTTCATTATTTTCTGTTTCATGGTCGCCACGTCCGTCTTGGGTCCGGTCATGTGGCATCTCTGGATCTATTCCCGGTCGGGAAACGCAAACTTTTTCTTTGGCGTAACCCTCGCCTTCGCCACGGCGCAGATTTTCTTTCTCATAGACTTTCTATTCGCTTATATAAAAAGGGAGTACACGCTGATCCATGGAACCTCTAAAACGGTTAATGGCGCACCGGCCAAACTCGTGCTGTTGTGACAAAATAAACTATTGTGTAGATAATAATTGCATTTAAATGTCATTTACAAAGTATTATTTTTATTAGATACAATTATGACATTCCCATCTTATGATTACTTATTTTGCAGAAATATACGAAATAACGAAATATGCATTTTACTGGGAGAGGTGAATCACCATAATAATTATCCTTATCTCGTAAGGTAAACTTATCTTATCTGAGCGTATTTTGTCTACAATGCTATAGAGTAACAATGAAAAGCAAAAGTTCTACGTTGCGTTACCGCGTTCATAAATAAAGAGAAAATTTTGCATAATAACAGTAGAAAATATTGAATAATGGCCGATAAAATCTTATCAATTGTGATTGTAATCACAATCATATCTATTTACAGTGAGTACTTACCGTAAGATATTTAATTCATAATAATTTCTAATTGTTGTCATTTGTAACAGATGTTGAATCACAAATATCGAGTAATATCCCCAGTTACTTGATACCGTGTTATCGGAACGATTTCAGAATCACTACACCGTTAAACGTTCGATTCTTGCTGGAAATAATCCACAAATTGGAAAAATATGAACCAAATTTAAGCGTGCGATTGATGAGTTATTCCATCATTAGGAGGTATGTAAGAAAGTAATTGAAAAAGGCTAATTTTTCAGCGCTGGGCACTAAACCGTTAATCGTTAATTAACGAAGTTCCATTTTTCGTTACCTACTGATTTAACTTTTAAGTTAACTTTGAAAATTATTATTGGGCTCGACTTTCGTTATATTTATGTTTTGTTAATCTGAAGTATGTTAAATAATTTTTCAGGTAATATTAATATATAGAGATGCCATTGGCAAAGAATATACAATAATACTGAGAGCCACAGGGGATATTGGCTATCATCAAGGGTCTCTGCGAAATAAATATTAATGTGTTTGCACGTGTTTGGAATCTTTTGTCTGTATGAACGCAAGCCAAGATGCACGCGGGTCCAAACTCTTATGTCTTTTTCTGTCCGCAGTTTCTAGTATAAAATTGTTTTTTTTTTCCTGCGTTCATTTTACTTACTAAAAACATCTTTTTGTATAAATGGAGTCAAATGTCGCATCCGACAATGGCTCTGGTCCTCCTCATTCATAGAAATTCCAACAAACTTCAATTTGAAGGAGCATAAAATTGTATACACAAATAAATGGGAAAGCCATCGATTCTTGCAGCCATTCGTTACAACCGCTATTTGTTATCGCAGTTTCATTTATTGTACTGACTTAATAGCACTATTATTTTGTTTACCTTTTCTCGTGTTTGGCGAAAAATCGTTTAATATCTACAAGAATTAAAGTAACCTATGAATTCTGTGTAAAATTAGGCTTTAATAATCTGGGATCCTTTAAAAACGATTATTGAACTAGCATATTTTAATGGCTTAGCATTTTAACGTTAACTTTCAATATTTTTTTATTGGATTAACTGATTAACTGGACCGCAGCAGAAAGCATCCAACTTACAAAAATAAAAAAAATGACTTCCATTTTTGGGTAAAGATAACCATTTAACTCCAATGTGGTCGGTCTATTTTAATTAATTTGCTAATTACCTGCTTCAATTTTATTTGCTAATCCATAACTTTTAGATCACCTGAAAGCATTCAAATTGATTTGAATGGATTAATTCCTGGATTAATTTTGCTGAACGACTATATTTATTGGTGGCTATTGTTTATGTGAACAATGAGTATAGTTACTCGTTTTTGGCCCGTCCATAGAATTACGTTGCACGGGCCATATAGTCTGATTCATGCTGTGCGTTTGTGCATTTGTTTGTTTGTCCGTATTTCCGAAGACTTCCCGTTGTCCGATCTTAAACAAATTTGGTAGCAGTCCCACAGGTGCTGTTACGAGTGCACCCTGGTTTACTTGGCCTGGTGGAGGATCTGCCAATAGGTAAAGCGAGCAGAGCTTATTTTTGGAATCGTCGTGATGAGAGAAAGTTGCTGGGATAGGTTTAAAGTCATTTTGGTTGTCAGGGGTTACCTGGACGGGCCAAAGTTGCCGATATATATCGCTACTTTTCCTGTTATTAATTCAGTAAAAAACGTCCAAGCCCCTAATCTTTATATTATGAACAGTTTTTTTTCTCTTTTTCAATTTAGCAGAAAGCATCCAAACCACCTAATCTTTAAGCTAGGTACACATCTTTTTGTATTCAGCAGGAATCAAATAAATGCAAATTGTAAACATTAAAAAAGAGGCCTATATTGGTAATTTAATGTTATAACTTAGCGTTTTGTTAGTTTTGAAATAAAAATAACTTTAACTGCCATTATCTCAGTTTGCGTTTTGCGGGTTGAATGTTTTACTGTTTAGCATGGTTCAATTGTTAACGAAGCTAACTTTCTGATTAACGGATTAACGAAGTTAACTGTGCCCAGCATTGATAGGTTCGTTTTCAGTTTACGATTAGACGGCATCGAGCGTGCGCCGGGTCACATTCAAGAAAGCAAAACGGTAACCCCGTACGGAGCGACAGCATTCCAGTTTCACAAATATAAACTGCTGTTAGATTCACTTATTCCTGGACAAAATGCTTTAAACGTTGAGAATATTCTATCGACGTATGAATTATGTGCAATGCACAAGATGATATCATCAACGGTAAACCGTTGGGAACGCGGAGATGAAAAACTCGTCTGCCCTTTGAACATGAACAGTACTATGATCGCAGTCAGCACTCGGAACGCGTCCAGTTTGTTATTTTCCGGGAACAGCCGCTGTCCCATCGAAGAAGGCGCCGTACTGTCGCCGTGGGGGACGATATCCCCCGGAATCGTCATCACATCGTTAGCAGCAGCTTTCGATTCTCAAAACGTCCCCATCAGCGACATCGTCTCGAATCACAGATTCTTCGAATTTATGAGAAGCAACGACGCCATCTACGACGCTTTCGTGCCGGACGATAGCAACGTATTCAGTGTAACGCAATCGCGCGAAAAAGTCATGAATATCTGGGCGTCTTCTATTTCGGGCGATCTGGCCGAAGTCTTACTGAGACAAGGTCCGTATGGCAGACCTTTGATCTTGGGACCGGGAGGACGGTGGAATGATACTTTTCTACCGCGGCACCTTTATTTACTACTCGAGGATAACAATTATCAATGGGAGTTCACCGATGCGGAGATTTTAGGCGGCATTGATGGTTGGTTCGCTTAATATTTAAAAAAATATATACCATCCTAACAATAAATGACATTATAATTCCAGCGTTGATTATCGCAAATTACATTATTACATGGCCGTCCACAACGAGTCCATTGCGATTATCCCAAATTTTAGAAATGTACTACTCCGGCGTCGGTCTTCTCGAAGACACAAATATAAAAGTATGTAATCGTAATGAAAATTTCGGAAAAATTTACAACGAAGCGACGTTATTCAACGAAACGTTAAATTTTGGCAAACTCTTATCTCTGACGTATCAAACTCCATCATTGAATGAGCAGCAAATGAGTATTTCCTGTCAGGAGGCAGTTACAAAATTCACCGGATATTATTGTATGTATTTGCAGAATATTTTAGTGGATAAAGGGAATGGAAATGATTGTTGTCTGGTTTTAGCTCGTTTGTTGCAAAATTTTGGGGGTTGTAAGGAATTGAGGAATAATAATCACGTTGAAATAATTGTCGTGACCGATGGCACGTGGGATCGATACGGAGTCGAAGTGTTATTACTGTAAGATTGATTATTATTCTTTGGTAATATTATATTCATGCTTTTTAAAAAATCGATCGTTTCATTGATACTTCTAGGTCTATAATTGAAGTTGTTGACGTTTCAACTTATGGATCAAGACTTGGTTTAATACAAGGCAATACCGGCGATTGGATTGTTCGGCCGACTCACAGTATGGCTGAAATATACGAATCTATCAATAACTACACATCGGAATGTAAGATTTCTTTTATTAATTTTAAATGCTTCATTGTAAATAATATCCTTATTGATAAAAGTGAAAATTCACAAAGATGGAATTGAGTTAAAATTGAACCTCTAATTTACAAAGTTATCTATAATTTTACAGACGATGAAAAGTACTTAATAATTATATTTCTATTTTTTCAACTTTGTTTAAACATTTGCCTTGAATATTTTTTAATGATCTCAAAGAAGTCTTTGGTATAAGGGGCGTCCATTAATAATGTAAGGTTTTTTATTTTTTACCCCCCCCCCCCTCTTGGTGAGTTAACTAAAAATAAAAAAAATCAGTCATACATTAAGGCATAAAAGCAAAGCGTCATCTTCGACAGGATTAAAATCTAGTTAATTTAATATTGTTTATGCCCGGGATTGCTTCTGTAAAACAAAATGTTTAATCTGTTATAATAATGTATATTCTCTGAATTAAAAAAGTTGGTGTGAAATTTTCATTGACCCTCTTTTCTCCCTTTAAATGAGATTTCGTGAGATTTTGCAGGACCCCCCCCTCCATTTTGAGCTCACGTGATTAATGGACGCCCTTTAAGTATGATTTTATTACAAAAATAATCAAAGCGTTTGTTGAAGCCAAAAAATTATTTGGTTGTTATTTGATATACAATTTATACTGTATGGCTTATTGTGGTATTTCGGTATTTCAAACTAATTATGTATATTTAGACTGATATAAAGAAGCGATTTCAATAGTGAAGTATTTTTTCAGTCAGAAAATTACTACTTTGGATGTATACAATGTTAATACTATAACGGTCGCACTTAAGGTCAAATTGACGCTCATAGATAAAATGGAATTATGTATTTTTTAATGGTTTATAATAAGTCGACGTCTGATTGATCCTCGCATATATTTCCAAGCAAATCGAATTTTACGATCATTCATACTACCATAATCCGGGTGCACAATCGCTATTCATTTGTGATCGTTCGTACGTCGGGTTGGTCGGTTTTGGCATGGGGTACAGAACCGTCAAGTAGGTAGTTATAAATAGGTTATATAATTATATTATGTTATATCAATATATTATATAATATTTCCTACTCAATCATATCAAGGCTCTAAACAAAATTTATTTAATTTACAGTGATTGCTTTTGGAGTGAACTCAAGTAGTCGTCATTTTGTCCGCTGTCTCTAAGTATATTGAGTTTCCTTGTCAGCCTATGTCAGTGTATATAAAA
>JAOPUG010000090.1:24173671-24184263 GCA_027564375.1 Micropterix facetella | reverse complement strand
GAATCCAGACTAGAAATGTTTGTATATTAGCAAATTTGAATGTATATTAAGTTATGCTATTACCACTTGGGGAAATTGTAATGCGTACCCCAGAGAACCCATATAAAAATTACAAAAAAGGACAATACGTATAATTTTAAATGGGACAAATATTGCAGAAATACACATTATTATCATTGTATCTTTTCAATATATTTAATGATTTCTACAAAAAAAGGACCAAAAAGTTAAATTTTCAGATAGTCATGAGAAAAATACAAGAAATAAATCACATTACATATTACTTAGTATCAAATTAAAAGCCAAGATACTGAATACACTGGTTCATATTTTTTTTAATATGTCACCTTCATAGTTTAGTTTATTTATTTATTGGGTGTAGAGATTACAATGAATTACCTTCTACAGTCGTAAGTATAAAACAATAATGAAATAAAAAAAGTAAATATATTGAAAATGAATGTATTTTTAAAAGAAAATTTAAAAAGTTACTTATAGAAAATACATTTGATACTCCGAAGAGTTTGTACTTTTCATCTAAGTCGATATGATCAAATAGTACAACAATAACCTCTGGTTTTTACCCTAAAGGGTTACTCAATACAAAAAAACAAGTAAAAATATTGAATAGTACTTTGTTAGATAGTTATAATTTAATTATCCAGGTATGATATGATATCTAATTTGCAATTCATCTGACTAAAATATTCGTAATGTTATGCTTAATTAGATTTTAGACATACATACGATATAATTTTCATGACCTATATGGATAAATAATATATTTTTTTTATTACATTAAATGTACAAAATCAAGTTATTATCTGGAAAATCAATGAATTATTCTATTCTATTCATCTTTTAAGTGCGGAAAACTATAGTACAACATTGTTCTTTATTACTATAATGATATGCCGAAAATGAGAATTAGTAATTGCCAGGTGTTTTGCGTGATGAAGCAATAAAAACCGATGAATCATTCGAATCCGCTATAGATTTGCAATTTTGCATATCGTGGGAGATACTTGAGACCATTCTACTAATATTTACAGAAGACGCATGGCAGGTCTAGACGGGCAACTTTCACATTGGAATTTGCCAATTATTAGACTTTACCTCTATCTCTCTCTCAAGATTTCTCATGACTGAAGATGGTGAAGGTACGCGCTCTCTCTCTCTCTCTTCTTCTCAGTAGTCGGTCCTTCATGACTGACGATTGTGCAATGTCTCGATTCCTCCAGATGTTAATGAGCCAGACCATTGCGTCCTTGGCCACAACGACTTTTGTCTTAATTTCTGATACGTAATAATAAAATACATAACATTTTACAAAACGTAGTTTTCTAATTACATCATACAGAATACAGACAGAATATTTATTTCCATTACAATTTACAGTTGTGTAGGAATATCCAAGTATTAAATTGATCTTAATTTAGTTACTCAATTGAACTCAGTTGTTTTCCAAATATTTTAAGAAGTCGTTTTGCGTACATATGTTGATTTTAAGCAGGTACATCCGAATGGGTCTCTTGAAAATATCGAAGTTATTAATCCCTATGTAGAGACTAGTCGCCTGATTTTTTTCCATACGCGTTATGATCGGTTGGAGGTAATGGGTTTATTTCCGGTGTTAGGCCGATGTAGATACTTCCTCGTGGGATATTGCTGAGCTCTTTAGTTTTTGGAAAAGTATTCACGGCATGACTGCCGTGGACCAATACTCACCATCGCACGTATGACTTCATTCTGTAGCGTGAATACATTTGGATGTGCGCTGGAATACCTACCCCATAGAAGAATACCATAGCGCAAATGTGATTTAACCAGCGCGTAATATGCTGATATCACGTTAGATCTCTCCATGCACTTCTGATGCGTGACAAATAATAGCAGGCTGTAGACAGTTTGGGTTAATATTAAATACATTTACATAAAAAAATAACGCTGTATGAAATCGAAAACTACCGCGGTTGTATGACATTATAAATGAGATTAATTAAAGAACAAATTTACCGCGTGGTTTTTTAGTTTTTAGCACCCGACGTTTCGGCGATGTTGTATCCACCGTTGTTCAGGGTAGACTGAAGCGCTGTCAATGTCATCCGTTGTTCTGCGGGTAGGTGGCAAACTGCTGCTGATACTACACAGATTATTACAGTGGTGAGGCGGCAATACTATCGATAAGAGAAGTGTTTCGATGCCTCCTGCCCTTGCTGCTGACTTTATAAAATCGTTTAATCGCTTGTATGTCTTAGAACCAATGACGTCCGCCAAACTTTCAGATTTTCTGAGAGAATGACTTACCGGACTGAGCTGACTGCTGGATCTTGTCGGATAATAGTGGAAACCCGGACTATTAATTTCTTTTTGGTTTAGATGGACTCTTAGGACATGTGAAACGTCGAGAAAAGTCCTAGAGTGCATCTGAACCATAAGGAACAATTGTATCTGTCTGTCTGCCTGTGGAACTTCGTGAAAAGCCTTTTTGTACGATTTTATCTCGTTACATTGATCGCACGATTGTAAGATTTTGGCCCCCTATAGGGCGGGCCGAAGTAACAATATTCCATATTTGCACCTTCTACTCTAGATGTTGTTAGTAATGACAGTCACACAGAAAGTTTGCCATCCTCTTATCCTCCATTTCCCTTTGTGAAACCCCCCCCCCCTCCAGTTCCCTAGAAACCATGTTTGCATTTTACAAGCACTATGTTTATGAACCCTGAGGATAAATTAAAAATATTTCAGTGTTTATCACAATTGAGCCAAATTTTATTTTGTTGGTTTGAATGATTTGCATGCAACATTATTGCTGCAAAATTATTAGCTTACTAAAAAATAGGTATGCAACCGATTACGATTTTAATACAATTAATCGACAAAAATCGGCGTTTTCCCGATTAATCGGAATCGAGGATTGGTGTCCCGATTATTTAACGATTACCGGCAGCAAAAAAACAAAAGAAACATGCTACAAAAAACAATGATAAATCTTATAAAAAATCAAAATCCCAAAAATGTTGATATATTATGAAATTCTCAAGTTTCCTCTGAACTACTGGGAGATGGCATCTGGACTACAATAATAGCCATTACCCGTAACTCAAGAAAATTGCACGCAACTGAAGGACTATTTTCAACAGTTGAATTTATTCAGAGTTATTTAAGAAATATGCTATGTCTCGTTAAATAAAAGTCTTCCTATTTTACTACATGTCTTACACTTAAGCAAGTACGTAATAAAACATAAATAAATAAAACATTTTCATTTGAAAAATAGATTCCCTGTGTAGGGTATCAATAAAACGACTGGAATATATCTTCTGTGCGACAGTCGTAAGTATTTTGTAATTTTATGCGGGTTGCATGGGACAATAATATTAATAACAATAATATTGTTTTATTTGCAGTTAATTAAACACAAAATTACAGAAAAAAAAGAAACAAAATTATGTACCTTACAATTGTAAAAAAAACCTCATTAATTAATATTAAAAACAAACGCCGCATCCTCAGACAAAATGCACGATATTAAGAAGACAAATTATCGATAATATGGAGAGGAAAAAGTAACCAATAAATAATATAAGACTAATTACGTAATACACAAATAAACAGATACGAGAAAAAAGAATAGGGGAATACATTAATTAGCCGTTATTTATTGTAGATAACAGAAGAAAGAATGGGTAATAAATTAATTAGTCGTCATTTAAAAGAGTTGTCTTAAAATGATTTTTAATAATCTGGTAAACATAGTGTACATAAATCCGCTCCCAACTATTTCATACATTAGCTGAACAATAAGAGAAAGTTCCCTGGAGGCTAGACTGTGTATGCCTGGGAACGATGGCAAGATCGTTCTCTTGTTAGAATGCGCGAGACTACGCGCTCTTGTTAGAATGAATGCGCATCACCAGACCAGCACATCCTAGAGTAAAGACATTTAAGTTCTTTAAATCCAACTATCTTCAAAACTTAAGAGGCTAGATGAATTTTTCTCCGATGCCGCATATTTAGTAAAGATGCTCGCTTGAGAAATGGGGAGACATGATATCGAGGAGGTATAATAGTGATACAAAATCTAGCACAGGCGAGTTCGGACCCCGACGCTGAGAGAGTCCCTAATTCTGTATAATGCCCTGAGCCGAGAGAAGCCCCAATCGACTCTTTTGTTAATATGATCCTCAAATCGGTCGGAATCGTAATCAACGATTATTTTTAGAAATAATCGGAATCACCGCTAGTAAATCAATAATCGTTGCAAAAATTATGCTGAAAGGTTTTTTAATTCTTTTTTCAAATGTTCGTGATCGTAACTTATTGAGGTTGAGATTAAATATTGTGATTTTAAATTTTTAATTGTAGGAATCGGAAATCATAAACGCTTTTCCAAGATTTACAATATATATTTAGATAAGTACATATATACCATGTAATCACCATAACTATCATTGTAACACCTTGGTTGAATCAAATAAATACATACGAGTTACATAGTTCAATAATGTGTTACCGTTGAAGCGTTGTTGTTGTTTGAAGATTTTATTCAGAATAAAATAAATGTGACGACAATGATTTGCACTTTCTCATAGAACCAGCCCGATTAGGATCTTACAAGAATGATAAATGAGGACCATGTATTGTCGCAGTTTTTGAAAGATGTTTTTTGTACAGTTATACAAAACCACACAAATATTTGCTATTCTTGGCGCTTAGCGAAAAGAAAATAATTTTATCGAAATTCTATCGCAAGTCATTGGTTAAAGATACCTGGCGAGCTGTGATGTAATTACCAACACACCTGCCCTTTCTCAGCTGATTGGGCGTTGATGTGCTGTCACTTTGTTACCTTGATGACGGGTTCAATGGGAATTTTCGCGAATGGGCTGTTCGTCAAACGAACGGCGGCGGTCGCGTGTCGCCTTACTTCACATACGTGCGCTCGCACACACACGCAACTGTGTGCACAACCACACACGCATACACGTGTTCTCTAGACGCGAATAAACTGCGAATGTGTGCGCGAGCCAGTGGTACTGAATCATTTAAGTTACTTTATGCAATATTAACCTTCAGCGTTTAATGAGTTTTTTTTTTGCGTTATCTTATTTACATAGCCAGTATTACAACGTTTTTCCGTAGTTAAAAATATCCCAATTATTATGAATCATACTCCAAACTATGTATCATTTGGACATTCTATTTTTTAACAGAACTGCTAAGACGAAGCGGCTGTGACGTATGGAAAATCATCATAAAAAAACAATGAAATCATGTATTCCTCCTAACTGAGGTCCTCATATTTAGACTGGGAAAGAACCAAAATCGTATTGTCATTATTAAAGATCTTTTATCATTATCCACTATAATATGTCTTTTTTTATTTATGTTCTTATTCAGGGCGCCATTCCAGCAGTTTTTTGGCTGTATGAGGTCTTCGCATTTATTGACATAACTTGTCCATTGCCATTTTGGTCTTTCGATTTAGTGCCGATGTGCAGAACTTTCGGACAGCTTGGAATAATGTAATTGCGAATGCGATCGCGGACGACTAGAAGAAAGCAATGGATGAACTGTTTTTTCCTTTTTAGAAGCACTGTGTGAGATTACATTTGAAGACTTCTCGGAGTGTTCCGAAGCCACATTGAATTTACAGCGACATCTCAATTTCCTGAGGCTTCCTACCAAACTTAAGGGGCAAATTAATCACAAAATCAACAAATAGTACCATTTTTGATGTCTAGTGCGACCCGACAAAATTAATTAATCAGCTGAAAAAATACTGTAGGTAGAAAAAGAAAGCAAAAAGACTTATGACAAAATAGAATTTTGAGAAGTAGTCTCGTTTTTCAACGGAAAATCGCAAATGTTTAAGGCGCGATTATGTCAGTACCTTAAATATATTCGTACAATTCCTCCCAAGGATGCATTGACTATGTTGGCGATAACGAACGGTCAACAAATTGTTAGATAGGACCTTTATTTTTGGAAAGGTTTATCTTGAGACCGTTTTGTTTGGTCATAATTTAAATCCCGGAGCATTCTGTTTAATTTTTCGTAATGTTCGTGAAGCAGTACAATATCGTCAGCGACATGAGAAAGAATCTCAACATGTATGTTTATTCTTTTAATTTCGATGCTTGAACATATGTGGCGTTATGGAAAAAGTTGATATGTTCGCTCCACATTACTTTACAGGGGAAGAAATATTTACTTGATGAAATATCTACTACTTGAAAAAAATATTGATTTTAAAAAATCGGTTCCTTAGAGACCCATCGCGAAATTATTCTATTGCATTGCATTGTATATGTACTTCATATAAAAAATTTTTTTTTTTGATAATACACGTATATTTGTGACGCAAACGTCTAAATCAGTTTACATAATTAGAACGGAATTCCAAGTGGCAGTTTTTAAATTAAAAAGTAAAGTCTATTATAGATACTACTGTTGCAGTTCGCACAACTTATCCTCAGAACATGTAATTTGTTTTCATTAGAAATTCATAGAAACAAATTACATCAACTGCCGGGAATGAAAAAAATATTTCCATGCAATTGTTGATGGCGAAAGACACAATTTCTAGGGAAATTGCTGATTGTGAAACACGAATCGTCCAGAAGAACAATGGATCAGCGCTTCAATGACGTCACAATTACAACTATAAAATCTAATAATGCAGTCCAAATTACACATTTCATTGTCAGATATTTATCGAGTTAAATCAATTATTAATAAGCAAATAATCGCGTCGCGACTCAATTGTAACCGCCTACCGGTAATCGATTACAACCAATAAATAATCCATTACAACCAATAATAATCACAACCATTTAAATCCACTAAGGTGCCATCACAATGCCATATCATGTTATTAACCCTAGTATCGGCGTTGAGTCACTGACAGTAGGGGTAGTAGACAGCAATATTACTATGGCAGGTGACCTGGCCAGACTGTCAGTTACCTACCTAATAAATTATGGGCATCGTTGTATGTCGCCCATTTAAATTGATGATAATATCATCGATCACGTCATCAAGTATGATCAGTTTAATAAAAACAAAGACATGTTAATTGACAAAGCCTTTCAAGGCAGGCACACATTAATTTAATTAGTAAACAGTCATCTCTCATAACTTTTCTAATCTACGACTAATCGACATAGTTCATCTAAGACGTCAATTAGATACGTTAGATATTAACACAAACATAAAATAAATTTTAGTTTTAGATTATGATTTCGGAATTAGTTTTCTGCAAATCGAATAACATGTTGTAGTTACTTAATATTGAATTGTTTGAAACGATCTAAAAACAAAGGGGACTACTTATCGGATACATTATTATTCATTATCTCAATGAATTACTTTTGGAGAAATCATTCCGTGGACTGAACTACTTTAGCATGTATTGCTGCTAATTTAATATTTTATTCATCATCCTTGTATTTATTACTAAGTACTTTATTACGCTGTCCTTCGTTAGTTTAGAATTTTTCAGGATTTTAGTATAGGTCTGCATTTTATTTCAGTAGTTGCACTAACAATCTGTGATTAATAAATCTGTGTGCAATAAAGTAAAATATGTGTTAAAGGGGTTAATTCGTTATACTGATAGGAGCGCACCTACCTGTGTTTTTAGATTTTTTAAAATTTATTTTACTGATTTATTATCGATATATTACGTGTCAAGCACAATGCTAAAAATTTAATAATGGCAGATGCATGCGAAGAATAACTTGAATGCAGAACTTAAAATATAGATGAAGATTTTAGAGACGCTCTTGTTTTAGATTAAGGACGTTGTTGTTGAAATACTATTTTTGAGTACGTTGTACTGAAAGCTCCGATGGACTTCGATGGAGCATATCTGCGTGGATTATTATTACATATTGCTACAGCTGCATATGCGAGGCTACCTCTATTTGCTGAAGTTTGTAGACTTTAGCAACGTGTAGTTGCCGGCGGTTGCCCATATACAGAATGGAGGATTTATATAGGAAATGAGACACATGGTGACGGGGTGGGAAGCGGAAACCAAATCTGGCACAGGCATTTTAAAGCAGCTAAATACGTTTTCTATTTGTGTATCGGGAATAAATCAGAAGTTTACCAAGTTGAGATAAAATTAGACGCGTGGTTTTTCCGGTGTTATATTTTCGCAATGCCACTGAACATTTCCAATAATAGATCGAGGCGCGTAGCTGTTTTGAGTAATTGCCACTGCTGCGAAATTCCTTGTCTCGCGACCACGACTACGGTTTTCACTTCACTTGTTTGGCTGTTTAAGTCGTAACTATGTTGTTAATAGAACAAATAGTATGGTGGTGTTCAGTACCCAGGTAACCGAGGATCAGGCTGTTACAGAGAAACTAGCTGCTAGACGAAGTAAAATAATTTTACCAGTAGTAATGGTGAAACGGAAATGCTAGACTAATTTGTTGCGCTTGTAAATATATATATATATATATATATTGCCGCCATGTTTACGTAAGAAAGGCACGTATAGTCAAATTTTCGATCAGATGTAACTGCATTACAAGTAATGTTATAACAGTGACACCATTATACTGGATCACAACGAAGTAAAATGTAGAACTGCCAGTATTAATGATGCCACTGCAAGTCGTCATCAGTATACAGAAAAGAGAGTTGTATCGTACATGCTTCTTATAATTCGAAATGCAACGGAAAATCTAGACGGTACATACATACATAATGGTCGATAATGACGCTTCATACAATGGATAAGGATACGGCTAAATTGCAAGGCTACTGACAGCTTTTGGCGTTTTGGCAGTCGGACTGCTCCAGACATGCAGTGCGTGTACTACTGCCAGACACAAATTTGGCAACGAAGTTTGACATACCGACAATTGTCTTACAAAATTAATTTCATATATTATCAAGCATGGCGTAGCGCCTTTGCGAAGCCACGTCCTTGTTTGGCCATTATTGCAGTTAGGGAGATCATTATTTAAAGAGCCCACGTACATATTTTTTTCTCGGTGCATATTCTACTTTATTATTCATCCGTGTAACCATAGCAGGATACACGTAAGTAGCCAGAGCGTTAAAAAGCATTCACGCTCGCGCGCCACACTTGACCACGACTGCCCCTTCGGAGGAGTACCCGCTACCCGCCCCTTCGGTAATTTTCCACTGGCCAGGAATGCAGTGGTGTTGCGTCTCTTTCCGGCGAACGCTATAACGTGCGCGTGCAAAGAGAATGGCTGACATGTTTTCAGCGGTCGTCCGAATGCGCTATATCCTACAAATCAGTGGCGTACATCGCTATCAGAGCGCCACTGCCACTGCGCGATCCCCTATTACTTTTTAAGGCCCATACACTTTCGATGTTTTCTGTCTCTCTCGGTCCCGTTGCTTAACAAACGCGTCACACTCGCACGCGCCCCGCGCTAATGCCAGAAAATTCATGTTTTCATTTTTCTACGTGAATATGATTCTAAATATCAAAAACCGAATTCCTAATAAAACTTAACAAATAGCTACTGTTTCTATATTTTTATGTTAAGGTAATGAAAGCCATTTCCGAGTAACAGCGACCCAAAGGATAACTACAGACTTTAGGTTTTATTTTGTTTCGTAATTGAGAAAAGAAAACATCGAAAAACTGACTGGGTATGTAACTCGGCAAGGACCTAAGATTCAAAGTCAGATTTTTTATTATAGCAAATCAACCCGCCACTGAATGGTACTACTGACCTTAAAAACTATAAAAAGTCGCCTTGTTCCAGGGGAAAAAATGTAAAAAAGATAAGTAGAAACGTGTGGGTGTGCGTGCGCATACGTATCGGACGAAAAATTTCCACAGCTAATCAAACATTGTTTGGAGTAATACCGACGTCGAACAATGTCAAATTGATTCATATTTTAATGACCTTCTTTTTATTTGTGGGCAATTCACGAGATGCCTGAATAAACGGCTATATTGTGAGGCAAAATAAGGAATTTTAATTCATAAGAATATGCAATAATGCATAGATAAAAATGAATAGTAGGTGTAAAACTTAAGAATAGCAGTTGTAAAAGGTACATTATTATTCGAATTAATGTGAACACATCAAAATTTTCACAATTTTACTTTTTTTCAACGTTGGCAACACTTTTATGGCAAAGAGCGGCCATTTTGTTTTACTGTTCTGACAGTCAGTGAGTAATAACCCATAGCAAGCTACGGACGCGTTGCATTTGTTGTTTTTAATATTTACTGTGTTTTGAGTGAATTAAGGATTTATTTGCTTTCTATTTGTGAAGATGGATATTACTTCTAAAAAGCGCTCTAAAATTGTGACTTTGAATGAACACACATCAATGACTCAAAGAGATGTTTCCAATGAGTGTGGTGTCAGTTTAGGAGCTGTCAACAAGATTTTGCAGTAGAAATGGGACACTGGGTCGATTGAAGTGAACAGAAAAGGGAAATGTGGAAGGAAAAGGAAGACAACAGTAATAGACGAAGCTTTTTTTATTAGGGAAAGTAACTTAAACCCTAGGAAAACCAGCCAAGACCTTCAGCAAGACTTAGCACACGCTGAAGTTATTTTTCATGACTCCACCGT
>JAOPUG010000090.1:24116026-24126544 GCA_027564375.1 Micropterix facetella | reverse complement strand
CCGGTCCCTGCGCCCATACCGATACCTTCCAGGCAAAAGATCCCACACTTAGAAAAATACATCATTTTCAATGCAAAGTGTTCATATTGGGCACGACTTCGTTTCTTCGTTAACTAATATTGGAAATTAGTTCGTGCGAACGAGACATAGCAATACTTTAGAGCGGAATATGAAATGATCGTCGATTTTCCCGCACCAAAATAACCTGCTGAACGTACAGCCATCCGAATAAATTTGAACACATTTGCTGCGGCCTCAGATTTAGCGTTTTTTTATCGGTCAATAATTTTAATGCGGAAAAGTGCAATGACAACCGTTCATTTCCCATTCCGTTCTTACCTATTGCCCTGTCCCGTTATAGTTCCTAACTTGTCCGTGTAGCTTGGGCTATAATGGCCATAATGTCAACTTGGTCGCCTCACTCGCGGGGCAGCTCCTATCCAGGAGCCTCCTCGAAGAGGGACCAACCTGGTGAACCTGCTTTGCGGTGGGGCCTAATGGGGCTGTGCAGCTCGGGCCATATGAATATCGTATTACATCGGTCGGCCCGACTCACGGCTCAGCTCCCATCCGGTAGCCTCAACGAAAAGGGATTAATCCAGTAATAACACGTCGAGCGGCCCTGCGGAGGGTTGATGTATTGGTCGGTTTACCGGCCTTCCTTAACTGACGAATAGCCGGGGATGTGTAGTTGCATAATATTTCTTAAGGCGCGGGGGTAGATGTTGACCTGGTGTCACCTATCCTTAAAAACGACCTGTTGGTCACACGGGTCCACGATATTTCCGAGTAACGTAATACCCTTTATCACACCAGGTAGAGATCGCGCAAGCGACTTCGAGTCTGAGATCAGACGGGCGGACGGAGAAATCCGACCTAATCTGGTAGTCAGGGGGTGAGGCTCCCTGCTGGGTGGCACTTCTCAGTGCCTTGCTGTAAGGAGTAGGACTCTGACGGGCAGTGGCGTAGTTGAATTGTGGATATGTTATCTCCAAATTTTGTATGTTTTATCTAGAGGCTATATAGCGATAAAGTTTGTTGAAACAACTCGGGGTGACGGGCTCGCTCGAGTATAGATTTAAATCTAAAGTAGTAAGTTGAATCTGGGGATGGAACATCGGGCAGAGTTAGACGACTGACTCAAGGGGGGGGGGGGCAAACCGCCCGTGTTTTCAATTGACTGAGACCCGGAGGGGTCCGGGAACGTATGTTCCCTAAGACGAGGGATAATTGTCGACCTGTTCGTCACCTATCCTTAGAAACGACCCTATGGCCTTCCGATTTCGGGTGACATTCCGAGTAAAGGACGCCACAAGTCTGAGACGGTGGACGGAGAAATCCGACCTATTCTGGTAGTCAGGGGGTAAGTCTGCCCGCCGGATGGCAATTCCCAGTGCCTCGCCGTAAGGCGGAAGACTCTGACGGGCAGTAGCGTAGTTGGATTGTGGATATGTATTGTCTATATTCTGTGGTTTCTAACGGTTCCGGGTAGTTTGGGCTATGATGGCCGATTTGTCAACGTGGTCGGCTCAACTCGCGGAGCAGCTCCTATCCAGGGGCCTCCTCGACCTACCTGGTGAACCCGATGTGCGGTGGATCTGAAGTCAGAAACTCGGCCGGAACTGGTGCACGGGGCGCGCATACCGGCCGTGTTGTCTGTCACTGACTGATACCTGGAAGAGTCTGAGAACGTATCTTCTTTAAGACGCGGGGGATAGGTGTCAACCTGTCGTCGCCTACCCTTAGAAACGAACCGATGGTTACTCAATCTCCGGTTAGGATTGCTGAATAAAGTATGCCACGGGTTCGCGATATGGGGGTTCCGGGTTAACTACTCCGAGCGAACCCGGCCACCCCAAAGCGTTTTAGCAAACTTCATCGCCCGAGACGAAACACAGAGACTTGATGGGCATAGACAATCTACATACCAATCTCCACCACTGCGCGTCAGAGACCTACACCTTACGGCGAGGCACAGGGAATTGCCACCCTGCGGGCAGCTTCACCCCCTGACTCCCAGACATGGTCGGATTCCTCCAACCACCCGTCTGGTCGCGGGTTCTAAGTCGAATGCGCGGTCCTCTACCTAAAGCGAGCGGCAATTCATAACTGGAGCTATCGCGGATACGGGGCGTCCTTTACTCGGCATCTCACTCGAGATCGCGTGGCTCACGAATCGGCTTTAAGGTTAAGCAGCTTAAGGTACCTACAAACCCACGCTTCTTTAAGAAGCATACGCTTCTACACCCCTCCGGGTATCAGTCAGTGACAACACGGCCGGTATTCCCGTCCCGTGCGCCAGCTGTCCAGTTCTGCCCGAGATTCCGTTCCCGTATCCACCGCAACGCAGGCTGGATGGAAAAATCCGTCTAAATTTGGTAGCAAGGGGGTGACGTCGCCCGCTGGGTGGCACTTCCCAGTGCCTCGCCAAGGAGTAGGACTCCTGTGCGCTGAGTTGGAGCTTGTTACGTGGATTTGTCCTCGTCCTCAAGTCTCTGTGTTTCGCCTCAGGCTAATATAGAGATAAAGTTTACTGAGACGCTCCGGGGTGGACGGGTTCAAACGTAGCAGGTGTACTCAAAGATGTCCATATTCTGTACGTTTCATCTCGGGGCGGTATAACGATAAAGTTCGTTGAAACGCCTCAGGGTGACGGGCCCGCCGGAGTAGGTATAGTCTTAAATCCAGAAATATTCTTACTGATACGCTCATCCCAAGGCATTCGTTCATTGATCTTAATACTTATTCTGTTCTAACTTACTGGTTCCTAATGGTTCCGTGTAGCTTGGGCTCTAATAGCTGCTTGTGTGATATGGTCGGCTGAATTCGAGGGGCAAATCCCATCCGAGAGCCTCCTCAAAGAGGGACTATCCGGGTGAAACTGCTGTGCGGCGGATCTGGAGGAATACCTCGGGCGGTATTGGATGGCTGACGCACTGGTCAGTTTAAATTTCGGCGAAAACTTCGAATGGATGTCTGACGTACTAGCCGGGTTGCTGATCTTTGCTCAACAACGAATAGCCGAGGGAGTTTGGAAGCGTAATGAGACCTAAGAAAGCGGGGGAAGTTAGATACCTTATGCTATCTATCCTTAGAAACGATACATTGGCCATCCGATCTTGGGTGGCAAGCCGAATAAAGGGCGCTTTGTATCCGCCACATGTTCCGGTGAGAAATTGCCGCGTACATAAGGTAGAATAACGCGCAAGCTACTTTGAACCTGCTACCAGACGGGAGGTCGAAGTAATCTGATCACATCTGGGAGTAAGGGCGCGAGGATGCCCCACTGGGCTTGAAAATTCTTAGTGCGTCCCTGTGGCGGAGCTTGGTATGCAGATTATATTCGTCTAAGTCCGTGCGTTCGTTTCGGACGACAAGACGATAATTTTAGTTATAACGCCCCGGGATAGCGGGTTCGCCAGTAGCATAGCGACACTCATAAACTGGTCGGTTAACCGGCACTGTTGTCAATCGAATGAGACCCGGAGGGGTCTGGAAATGTATGTTCCTTAAGATGCTGGGGTAGGTGTCGACCTGTCGTCACCTAATCTTAGAAACGATCCGTTGGCCACTCGATCTCGGGTGTCCATGCCGAGTAAAGGGCGCCACGGATCTGCCATATTTCCGAGTGACGGTATGTCATATAATATAACACTTAGAGGCCGCGCAAGGGACCTCGATACCAGACGTGAGTTCGGAGAAATCTGACCACATCTAGGAGTGAGGGCGCGAGGGGGGGCCCTGGTTTGAAAATTCCCAGTGCCTCGCGGTTGGACTCTCAAAGGCTGTTGGAAACTTTTCGGCGACATGGATCGTATCGTTAAAACGTGTCACGCTCATCTCGTGGCGATATAACCAGAGTTCTTTGAAACGTCTCGGGGTGGGGGGTTCGCCCGTAGTAAAGATCTTAAAATCAATCTGCTCTTACTTACATACTTCCCAATGCAGGTTGCCGATGAACTGAAGGATAGTGGTACTTAGGGACCAAAGAATTTCCGTTAAAATAAAGTGGGAAAAGCCTTACCTTAAGCGAACACTCAATTTGTATATGCCAGTCGCTGTCGCCTTTCTCCTGCTCAATACCAGCACCGCGTCTCTCTCCTCCGTTGTTCTGTTGTAATTGTAGCTTGCGATAATTGAAGCACTCGCTTATTTACTTGTGATTATAATATGTTTGTCTGTAGAGTGGCCAGATTATAGAAGACACATTCGGGAGCGTTTATTCAATTCAATTGAAATCAATTATTTATTTCGGAAATCACACAGTAATACAGTACATATATTACAACAAGAAATACAGTTTAATAAAAAATAAAACCGGTTACGGATTTCAAAACAATTACAAACAGTACGTTGATAACTACTTAATGCAACTGAACTAACTAAAATTTTACTTGTATAGAGGCCTGTTTTTAGGGTGTGTGTTTAAGTATTTTGAGTGTGCAAGTGTGAGTGAATATGAGCGTGAGAGTTAGTGTGATGGTTGGGTATCTATTATATCCCGCTTATTGTGTAAAAGTTCTTGTGTAAATATTGTGTTCAGTTTATAAACTGGTATAATTAATGATCATCATTGTCTTAATAGTGTATTAAAGTAATTCAATGTAATAATAATCAGTAAAGTAGCTAAAATAGCTACAGTAGATTTGATTTACGAAGTTTTTATAAGAGCTTATGGAATTATTAAAAATGTCAAACTCATTTAAAATGGGTATTATGAAGATCACAGCAGCGCGTGAGTATGTACTTTATTTCTAAATGCGTTCGTTTTGAAGAGTGGCAGTGGAAAAAGGTCAAATGAGCATGGTTTTTGATGGGTCGTTAATATTGATCTCGTCCACCAGGTCAGAGTATCGAATATGCCGTTCATGATTTTATAAAGGCATATAGCATCATTTGAATTACGCCGTTAAGCTAGCCTATTTTAAATAGTAGTGATTGCTAGCTTTTGCTTTATACATTTAGATAATGAACGAATTTATTTTGGTTAGTTTGTATGTCTATTAATATGAACCTGATAATGGGGAGACCATATTGATGAGGTAAATTTAAGGTGCGATCATACAAACGCATTGTATAATAATTTTAACATTAATGGATCTGCGAATGGTTTCGATGATCGAACAGCGAAACTATGCATTTTATTCGATTTTTCGTCAATTGCTGTGATATGTGCCCGAAAATTTAATGTTTCTTCTTAAACCATAGCCAGGTCCTTGATAGAAGTACGTTTCGCCATATGAATGTCGTCAGACTGATATATTAAAGACATCAGACTGATGTCTATACGTATATTCAAGCTATAGGAGCAAAAATAAGCACATATGAGAGTCGTCCCAATTATTAGAATCCAGGGTGTTATTGGTGCAGGGCGGCGCGGCGACGCTCGTTTGCGATCTTTAGGGTCAACTTACACTCTCACTGGCAGGAGAGGACCGCGGGGGGAGGGGGCGGGATGCTTGATTATTATTATTAAAGCTAGTTGGTTGTTACGCTCCTGAGGCGCCCGTCAAATAAATCGAATTTCGAATGTTACAGGGGTCGCCCCCCACTCGCCACCGCGTACACTGTGAGCCTCCTCCCCAATACGCGTTACGGGATCAGTCAGTAAGTCAGTGATGAGCGTAACTACATAGTCTGATTAAAGCTAGCAGTAGATGACTTTAAAGAAATATACCTGCAATTAGGACTGAACACTGCGAGCTAATTACATTTGATTTAATTAATGTTGATTTCATGTTAAAACTTTTATTGTCCACTCTGTATTTGCCGAATATTTAATAATAAATATAAAAGAGAATATTCTCTATAAATCTGATTAGGGTCCACACACGATATACACAAATTCATTCTTACTTAACCGTAATGTTTTTCAGATAATTTGAATAAGCTAACTTTCAGAACTAAATTTCAAGCATTTATGACACATTTTTGTATAAGTAAAATTAGCTTGTTTTACTGTTTTTTTATACTTTTTTAGCTTGTTTATACTTTGTTTTAAATTAGTCGATATATATCGGCAACTTTGGCTTGTCCCCGTGATCGGTAACACCTGACTTATCCAAAATTACTTAAAACATATTCTAGCAAGTTTCTCTCGTAACTACGATTCCAAAAATACATATATTTTTTATTTTATTTTATTTTATTTTATATGGTACTCAAATAGAATATTGACAATACTGACTTATATATAAATACAATAACCTGACTACATCAATATCCATTTTATATAAGTACACAATTAGCTTGATGAGAAATGAACAATTATTAACGTTAATTAACAAAGAAAGAAAGGTTAAAGAAAGGATCTAATGTATAGGAAGTTTGAAATTGCAGTATATTAAATTACAGTATTTTAAAGAGTGCCGTTCTGAAGAAGCCTAAACTGTCGTGAAATATATCGATACGATTGTCAAGATGAAATTTATTGTACAGATGACATATACGTGGGATGACGTTATTAAATCCTGTATAGTTTCTTGCTAAAGGAGGTTTAAATAAGTCTGGGTTTCGAAGACTTCTTTTAGTGGTATTAAATGGTATTTTCTCAATACAAGAGGTATCGACTTCATAATAAAATTTTATATAAGAACACTAAATCTGCCACCTGGCGGCGCTTTTCCAATGTGACAAATTTATAAGCAGTCAGTCTTTCCTCGTAGCCAGTCAGATGCTTCTTTAGGCCGAATTTTAGTGACAGCATTCGCTATGCTTGCTCTATCTATTGGTCAGATCTTCCTACAGGCTAAGTAAACCAGGTTACACCTGCAGCAGTACCTGCGGGACTCAGATTGAGTTTGATGGTGGTACTTAGGGTCACCCAGGGAGGCTGCATATCAAATTTGGCTAACATCGGACCACGGGAAGTCTTCGGACATACAGACAAACAAACAAACGCATAGACGCACAAACGCACAAACGCACAGCAAGCATCAGACTATTTGGCCCATCCTACGCAATACTGCGGACGGGCCAAAAATTAACTCTTGTGTCAAGAAAACGCTGAAGCTGAAAATTTGGAAGGATGCTGTGGGAAGTACCCTACAATAAAATTTGATATAATTAACGAACGATAACAATAGATCTGAGCACCATCCAACTCGAGAGTAGATTGGGACATACAACTAATACATTCGACATGACTGACAGTAACTGGATGAAACAAATGTGACTGAAATATATTTAAATGTGGTGTTTTTATATCTCATTGATTTGTTTTACCTCTTTACCTTTCGCAGATTCGAGAAAAACGATATCAGCGATGATATCTAACCTTCTATATAGAAGAAAGAATTATAGGCTAAGCCAATCATTCTTCAAATATGCGCCACGGTGCCCTGGAAATGCTGCAAATGCATGTCAAGGGTCTTGCCGGGAAATTTCCCTGTCTCGGGCGCGAGCTGATCTACTGTATCTTTATAAATACTGTGATGGTAATTTGCTACACTTACACATTGCTACAATTTGCTAGTATTAGGATTACCCACAAGAAAAAAAACAAAAAATTACCTATTATCATTATCCAAAACCTTTTGCCATCTCTTCGGTAGATTTTCGAATGTGATGAAAAAGATGATTCAACGTGTGATTGGATTTCGTTCAAATTTCTGAAATTTGTATTTTTATGGGAATGTTAGATTGATTTAAACAAATTGTAATTCGATTGCGCAATGTCGGGGAATAAGGTGGATGTGGCAAAACTTCCCAGCCAAGCTGCTAAATTTTTTATCTTTTGTTTGTATGTGCAAATGGTTCACCGCTGATCTTTGTTTGTAGCCAGCAATTGATGTGACACCCAAATACCTTGTCGAGATACTTTTTCAATTTGGTGAAGCTGCCTTTGCACTGTCGATCAGGTGGTCCCAAGTGTGTAATGCGGTGATTTGGGGTGAAAACTTCGGATGGATGGTTGCTCGATGTACTGGTCGGTATGCTGGCCGTTTTCTCAACTAATAGCCGGAGGAGTGTTGGAAGCGCAATGTGACCTAAGGAAGCGGTGGTAGGTAGGTATCTCAAGGGTACCCGATCTCTGGTGGCAAGCCGAGCAAAGGATGCCACGGATCCGCGATAATTCCAGTTAGGAATTGCTGCTGAATGAGGTAAAAGACGCGCAAGCGCTTCGAACCTGCAACCAGTTCGGGGATTGGAGAAATCTGATCGCATCTGGTAGTAATGGCGTGATGGATAGCCACAATGGGTTTGAAAATTCCCAGTGCCTCGCGGTAGGGGTTGGTCTCTTACGGGCTGAGTTGGAGCTTGATACGTCCTCAAGTCTCTGTGTTTCGCTTCGGGGCGATATAGCGATATATTTCGTTGAAACGCTCCGGGTTCGCTCGGAACAGTTGACAATCAAAGTTGTGTCGGCTATTTGGAGCCTAATGGGTCTGTTCAGCTAGGGCCATAAGACTATCGTGTTACACCGGTCTGCCGACTCACGGCTCAGCTCCCTTTTGCGGTTGGACCTGGGGGAAAACCTCGGGCGGCCCTGGACGGTTGATGCATCGGTTGGTTTACCCGCCTTGCTCAACTGACGAATAGCCTGAGGAGTCTAGTTGCGTAATGATTCTCAAGGCGCGGGGGTAAATGTTGACCTGGTGTCACCTATCCTTAGAAACAACCTGTTGACCACCCGATCTCGGGTGCCTATCCCAGTAAAGGACGCCACGAGTCCGCGATATTTCCGAGTAACGGAATACCGCGTTATCAGACCAGGTAGAGGTCGCACTAGCGAATTCGAACCCGAAACCAAACGGGTGGATGGAGAAATCAGTCTAAGTTTGGGAGCGAGGGCACGAGAATGTCTAACTGGATTTGAAAATTCCCAGTGCCTTCTGGTAAGGAGTCCGTCTCTCGCGGGCTGAAGCAACATTGGATTGTGGATATGTATTGTCCAAATTCCTTACGCTTATTTTGGGGCGATATAGAGATAAAGTTCGTTGAGACACCTCGTGATAACGGGTTCGCCCGAGTAATAGTCTCAAATCCAGAGTTGTGTCGGCTATTTATTGTATGGTCAGTCATGGATCCGACTCAACCCCTGATCTCAAAGCATTATTATCTAATGTAAAAGGTTGTCCACCTCGAACACTGTAATAGTTCAAAATCACGAATTCTAAACCAATGCTGGCACTTATTGATACTAAAGACATCTCCGTAGATATCACAAATATGTATTGGCAGTTGTTGCATTATATCCTGTTCGAAATTGAAACAGCATATAATGATGTATTTGCTCTTCTAAAGGTATATTAGCCATGATTTTATTTTTTCAAAAGGATATTTTTTGTTGTTAAAGTCCAATAAGTCCACACTATAATATATAATACCTATGCCATAACAAAACACGTCTTAATTCGCAGCAAATGAGATGAAACTGAATGGAACTTTTTCTACTGAAATAATTGATTACATTTGAATACCCCTAATACTTTGTTCGGAAAGGAAAATGAATAAACATATCCTAGTAGAAATCACACAAAGCGACAAATATGTAGTTTTTAAATGGAATATAAACATTTCCTGGTCAATATTGTAGCTTAAAAAACGAGTGAATAAAGCGCTTACAGCAAAGCGTATCTACCTACAGCAACGCGCATTCGATGAATGACATCGCGGAGAAAATTGAATTTGCTCTATAAATAAATTTCTTTCAGTCGCCTTTCCCGGAAATGAAAACTGCTTACGGGAAGCTTTCCATTATTAGCGGGAAACGTGAAGTGGAGCACGGAGAGTAGATGTACGGTACGTGGAAATTAAATTGCACAATCTGTAGGATATCTCTAAAAATGGTCTTTGATCAATAATAGATACAATCTATAATAGACGGAGATACGTTTCGCCCATTTAGCTTTCCGACATTTAATCTTTTTGCTAAATGTGATGTCGCCATACCAAATTGCATAAAAAATAATATACGCAATAGAGAATATACATGTAAAATTTGTAGATATTTTAATAATATAGAAGTTTAGTTAGTCATTAAGGTATTTTTAATTTTACGGGCACACATCGCGATCTTACCTTTTCTGAAAAGCTATCCCCAGCCTTAGTATCCGCGTAGGTAATTTGAGGAACGAACAAACTACGATATATGATGTGATTACAGAGCAGGATAGCGAATACTCCATTTATACGCGTGCTTTTATATATGCAATCCGTTCATGCATACAGGAATCAGACATCTCAAGAATAATACCGAAATAACGAACCTGGTTGGAAAACTTGATCGAAATGTCCCTCATGCAGATGACCTGGTTAAGCTGAATACGTCGACGACTTCGAAGCAGTGCTTGCGTTTTGACTGGGCACGAATAATGTCTATTAAGATGGAACACCAGTCCAATCTTCAGTTGAAGTCCCATCCGGCAGCTTCCCGAAGAGGGACTACTACGGAAGAGCCTGAATGGCCTCTGACTACGGCGGTATCCTACAGTTGGGAGGGGGGAGGGAGTTGGCACGCTCAGGTATGCGACGCTGGGCTACTGGCCAACACCTCAAGTCCATCATACACGTCCC
>JAOPUG010000090.1:24077917-24090966 GCA_027564375.1 Micropterix facetella | reverse complement strand
AGTAAGAAAAAAAAACATTTTTTTTTCTTAAATTTTATTTTGTATACTTACGAGTAGTTTTTCGCTGAGTTTTTAGGCCATTTATTAGCACAATAAAAGTGTATGTCTTCGTTTTCGGCTTATGTACTATATTTATCCTTTTAAATTTTTGCACTAAGACTAAATTAATAATCAAGCATATGAATGCACGCTGACATGTTGATACCTACATTCATTGATAAATCTTTCATAATATTGGTAAATCACTTTTATAAAGTTGTTGCCTGTGGCCTGTATTTTAATACGTTGTAGGCATTAGAGTAATTTGTATTGTCTTCCAAACATTATATATATGCCCAAATTTAAGCCAATCAGATATAATGTAGAAGTGGATCTAAATTACATTACCTTATTTAACAAAAGAAACATATTATTTTTAGAAAAAATTATAATTATAAAAATGATCCGCACTGGTTGGCAGTCGCCTCTCATAATAGAAGCTCTATTAATTAGTGGAAATTAATCAGAGTATCACAATTTCATCAAGGGCTTGTTGATTTATTCCCATGAAATCTGAGGCAACCTTCCAGTAAGCACCGGATTAATGATCTCAATTAAGCATTGGTGCGCAAAACTGGCGTTATGAATTAAAATTCCCAGATGCACTAGTTACGTACTCTAATCATATGTGGATTATTTAGTAAAGGATTAGGGAATTGAAATAGTCTACATTATAAATGAATTATGAGTATAACAGAATAATGTAGTAGCACTAGGAAATATGCCGATATATTTATCAGATAGCCTCTCTGATGGCTTGTCAGGTGGACTCAATTTTTTGATATTCTCTTATTGTCAATATAAAATCCTTTTTTTTTTTTTTAATATTTCCTATATATCAATTAGAATAGACTCGTGATATAAAAAATATATTAAGAAAAGTACAGGAATTAGGTAAAGTAATAAGAAAAATGTTCTAGTTTTAAAATTTTATTTGCAGCAAGTGAAACTCAAAGTAAATATCTGTTTCGATCTGTCGACGATATGACGATCTTTGTAGAAGATGTCGCTACGTTGACGAGGAAGGTCCTCAGAGTTAATAATGTGTGCTCATCTTGGTAATCTCGTCCACATAGCGCGCCACTGAAGTGTTTTTAAAAATGAAACGGTAGTTGGCGTTATCATGTCTTTTTAGAAAGGCTGATAATGTTTCTATTGATTATCTGTTCAATTATGATTTAAAATAAAAAATGAATATTTTTAAATTTTCTTTTAGTTTATATTTATTCGGTGTTCATTTTCAATCGACGTACAAAATTGAAAATATGAACAATTTTTGCCACATGTTATGCAGCCGCTACCCACACTCTAAAAAAGGACTACCTCCACACCAGGAAAAAAACATCCTTTAAGAATGCCAGCGATTTGCTATATTGAAGTACTTCGAATCTCATTGCGAGACTGTCTTGCTTAATCGATAGTATGCCTTTGTATTCATGTAAATCATTTGGTTGCAAAGTCGCTTAGTTTTAAGGTTAGCTACGATTCGCTTATAATCTAAGTATGTTAATGCAATAACTAGCAGATATTATCGTCATCACAATATTATATCAATACTTACTCACAACAAAGGCCTTCATACTTTTTTGGAATGTAACTCTTGAGACAGTGATGCAACCCACCTCACTGGTGTCGCTAAAACAGCCTTTATAAATAACTCTTTCAAGGGGCGCTTGCCTGCATGTATACATGTAATACTCCTATACGGTTGGCATTGTATAGAAGACGGTCTACACCGTTCTCATTTTAATATTATAAAATATCCTTACTTATGAAATTGCTGTCCTATATAGAATTATTTTTTTTTAAATATTAAATTTAATCAATCAAATTATGGCATGTACCAATGTTATCGATGCACTATGATTCCTTTGTTAAAAAAAAACTGGGAGCGAGAATCAATTAAAACGTTGAAGGCGGTTATGATAGGAATTGATTTTTTTTCCTAACAAAAAAATGTTTAAATTCCGAAAAATGAGAAAATTATTTGGAGCAAAGTCTGGAGAGTACGGTAGGTGACGGAGGGTTCCATTGGTAGCTCCTCTAATTTGGCAACCGTCTATTATGCAGTGTGTGGTCGAGCGCGTTTGCTAATGTGCTTCACTCAATTCATGCGGTACCTACCCACTTTTCGAGTTTTGCGTTATTTGCTATTAAGGAGGCACTCGAGTGGATACTCAAAAAGCCCACTGGTAAATGGACGCGAGTTGCATTTTTCTCTGACTCTCAGTCCGGATTGCAGACTCTTATGGACCACACCCCGAGAAACCCATTAATCATAGCCATTCAAGTGGCGGCTAGGAAATTGGAATAACAGAGAACGGAAGTTCACCTGCAGTGGGACAGGGGCCATATCCAAATACACGTGAACGAAAGGGCAGACGAATACGCCAATAAAGCCGCTCTGACGAAAAATACCATTCCAAGGACTACTGTCAGCTCAGCTTCGCAAAGAGAATAATTCGAGTGCGAAGCCTCGCAAGCTGAAACAGGAGGTATCAGGAGAGCGACACCGATAACGTCACAAAAAATATCCTTCCCGACGATATTTCACGCTCTGTGATCATGAAAAAAATTACTTTATAGGCCTTCACTTTACCCATATTTTAACATGTCCTTGCGCTTTTAACGACTACCTTTCTTGTTGTCAGATTCAGGACAGCGCAGTATACCCCTGCGATGGAGAGTCAAGGCAGAATGTACCGCACCTGCTGTTCTCCTGTGCGATCCTCGGCCACGACCGATTCCAGCTAGATATGTCACTGAATACCGATGAGAGCTTCCAGATAACCAATCTGCCATCAATCGTAACATCCCCCTGCCACCTACTCACATTCAAGATATATTGCCCAAAACTAGCGCGCACCACCAGAGACCACAACAGCATCATCTAGCTCTGACACTCGGGGATGACGCTTCGTGTACCGACCCTGCTGTGCACCAAATACCTCCAAGGACCTAATTCTGCGGATTTACGCGGAGACATCCTCAGCCACTGGAAGGGGAACACGACTTCTCAGAGCGAGCTAGTCGCATCAAACCTGCCCGTCTGCCACCACACCTTTGCCAAGCGGACCACGTATTGATATATTACCAGATGTTACTGATATTGTTGGGGCGTTAGCTCATCCGGAAGGGCCTCTCACCACAGATGCACTTATGGGTAATTGTAGTTGAAAAACGTCACCAACTAGCTCCACACCATCTAGGTTTTACACTTCCAAGCCTTCAGAGCAGAGTGATCAGGAGCGGCGAGAGGATGTTTGCGAAATCCTTTTTATATTTTCACCTGATACTTCAGCGCTCGCCCAGTGTCACATCAATTAATCGTATTATTTATTTATTACAATAAAAAACACGCCGTAGGACGTACAAACCCGAAAATTAACTGAGTTCTGCGAATTAGCCATAATTATTGATTACTGAATGATTTTTCTAAATTAGACGTATTTCACTCGAGTTATCGTGCATACTAACATCTTTCCCCCGCAGGATATCAAGACTTGGCCACTTGGGTAGCCGAAGTAATAATATTGGACCGATACGTATTTCGAACAGAACCATGATTTTCAAAATAAATTTGCACAATTTGGAAGCGTTGTTCAGGCGTTAGTCTATTCATGTTGAAATGCCAAACCAAACTAAACGTAAATCACTTGACAGAAAATGGCCGCCAGTTAAAAAAGTGTTGCCAACTTAAAGTTCTATACCTCTATAAAAACACCCTTTATTTACTGTTTATCAAATTATTCTGCATGATTATATACTTTTTTATTCTTTTTATTCACCACTCAGAATGCTTGTGCATCTACTGGTGATATTTCGTAGTAATAAATTAGCTGACACACCCGACTGCGTGCACAAATGCAACGAACTGAAAATGTAAAAACACTAAACAGGAAAATAAATTAATTCTGATTCTGATTCTGATTCTTATCGTCCAATACTATATCAGGCCTTTTCGCCCATCATTGACTGATCACAATAGAGTAAAATAACTTCTAGTGCAAGGGAGTACTGCTAATATGACACAATGGCATCGACGAAACCATATCTGAAGCTGAGCTCTTTATGACTAATTCTGGCTACTAGTATTGCTAAGCACCGAACAACCGGAGATTATATTTATGCCGGATACTTTTACCGGGTAGATGACAGACCCGACATTTGTCGAATCTTTGATTATGAATCTCTAATAATTGTTCGCCTTGATAACCTGATCCTATATTTCAAGCATGAAACCATCGTTCTTATCAAAGAGATCACTATCTTTGCCTCCACATTTGATAAGATGCTCTGCTGTTGTCATTATAAAAAGCGAGTTCCATTCGCCTATAGGTTTAGTGGAGTTAATTTATAATCACACTCTACAACGTCACTGTATCTCAAAGCGTCTCGATTTTTGGTTGATAAAAAGCATTTCTGGAGATGGGTTAACTTCATTATGTGAAAATTTTTCATATTAAGTACCTAATTCTCTGGTCCTTAATTTTTGAGGCATCTATATTATCATCATTGACGATTTTGGATGATGCATTCGGAATGCGGTTATTGTGGTGTTGTAGCTTGCGGTTTAGAGTGCCTAATTCGGTCTCATGGCATTTGACTATTGCAAAAGTATATTGCATCACTGAATTTACCCATCCATTCATTATTATTATGATATCTTCATGATATCAAATAATTGCCATTATTTGTTTTCTTAGATACAGACTTCCAAAAACAGATTTGCTATTCAAATATTCAACTTGTGACTGTGTGTGGATGTGAATCGTCTAGAAAGTCTTTTTGGGCGATTTAATGTCGTTATATTATTACTTCGACCCCACCATAGTGTGGGTCGAAGTAATTATAATATAAAAACTGCCAAGGACGCATATTTTTAAACAAACAAATTAAAGTTCTTTTGGTTGGAGAGATAGGGTAAAGTCCTTGGAAACAAAGAAGAAATAAACTTGTGGAAAAGTATGCGGTGAAAAACACTTCTGCTAGAGGGATATACAAGAGGACAGTTATTTTATATAGAGGTAAGTAAAAAATATCGACGAGGATGGGATTCGAACCCACGCGTGCAGAGCACATTGGATTAGCAGTCCAACGCCTTAACCACTCGGCCACCTCGTCACATAATTTTATAAATCGCCATTTGTCTAATTAACAATAATTAATTCATGCAATTTGCACAACGCGATAATTATAACTGCATCCGATGTGGTTCGCTTTCATTTCAATATTTAATTTATTGTATTTGTACAAGTGTCAATCGTGTCAAAGTTAATAAAATAATAAATTGATCACTTAATTAGGACTACATTGTATTTATTCTGAATAATAAATAACATATTTATTTCAAACACTGGTGAAACAGTCTTTAGAAATAGATAATGTTAGAGATAACATGCGGCATATGTATGTAATATTCGTCTTTGTTCATGGTTTAAATTTAGATTTAGGATTGACTCCAAGAATATTTACCCACATAAGGATTAAGTACTTACTACTGTAGTGCATACAACCTTATATATTGTATCTATCTCTTCCTCAGCGTCTAACTCTTCCCTATAGGTCTCTTAGATAACATTTTGAATGCAATCTAATTAAATTAAAAAGAATGTTCAACTTGACAATAATTGTTACCTACATTGTATTTTATAATCCGGCGAATTTTATGATTTCCGCGAGAAGGAACTGTCAAAGAAAACCAGATGGCCAACTTTTTAATATTCTTATTACTGTTTTTATTGATGCTGATATATAAATCGAGTAGCAATGATGAGGATATTAATTCCCTTGAAAAATTTCGGCAGGGCCTCTCTAGAATCTAGTCCATATATCGAACGAATAGCTCTTTTTGCAGAATGAAGATGATTTCAACATTAGCAGCTTTATACCCATAACAGAAAGACATAATGCTACGAAAGTAGCTGGATTAATCTAATCGAACGTCTATCAGTTGCCTGATTTTTCTTACAGTGAAAGCGGCAGTGCTAACCCCCGAATCTATAAACGATGCTTAAGCATCGTCTCGTGCTTAAGTAATGCTCGAGTACCTATTTTCATTATTTAGTCGAATCAGTCATGTTTAAGGAGTGGCTTAAGCCATATCCCATGGACGATGCTTGAGCAATGCTTGGGATGACAAACGCATCACTGCGCTTGTTAACCGTATTAAAAGAGTATTTTTGTATATTTTCTTGCCGTATGGTAGGTTTTATCGGTTTTCCGCCTTTGATTCTTGATTTGATTTGTTTTCCTATTAAATTGGAATTTTGTGGACATTTTGACGACTTAGCCGGATTTCGATCGAAACGTCAAAATGCCAAAGCAAAATGGTGGTCGTAAAACCCTGGATATTTTTTAAATACCAGGCAATGAGTTCAAATGCGGTATTTAGCAAATTTTCATAAAGAGAATATAGTAAAGCTTTTTAACACGAAATATAAAAGTTTAGTAATTTATTTAGGAGCGTTTTATGTAAGACATATATTCTTCATTCTGTGGTCAATACTTTTATGTATATTGCCAGACGAAACGGAAAGAATCCCGACTGCTTGAGCATTCTTTACGTATATAGAACACAATCCATAAGAGTTCCCTGTCTTTATGTCTAGAGAACACATAAGAGTTCCCTGTCTATAGAACACAATCAATGCTTAAGCATTAGCCAGTGCTTGGGCAATGCTTGGTTAAGAAATGCTCAAGCACTCGACTATAGATTCGGGTGTAAGTCAATTAGTTAAAATAGGACCCCATTGTAATTTAGAGTATATAGTTATTCCCAAAAAATTGGTTATATATGTAAATTCCAGTTATTATTTTTTAACGTTAAGTTCGTTGGAAAGAGTAAATTTAAGGCGATTCGTTTTCTCAGAACAAAGAAATAAATTGTTAACAGTGAACCAATAACACAAGAGACAAGTTGTATTAACGTCGTCTAAGTCTTTCTGACGAGCAATTTTTAAAATGAGAGAGGTATTATCCGCAGAAAACTATGTCTGAGTTATTTTGTATTGCATATGGCAGATCGTTATTACAAACAAGAAATAGGACATAAAATCGATACCTGCGGAATATTATTTTTACTAGCGATCCCGGCGACTTTACCCCATTTATATAATTTTTTGTGTCTTATTTTCTAAATATGACACAATTAAATCCAATTATTTGTCCTTTATTGCGTAATGTTTCAGTTTTAAAACGCCTGAACTGACGAGGTACCCCTACAATATAGACATTACCTATGCCACTAGGCTACTGTTGTAATATCATTGAGGAAGGTTGAGTGATACTAGAACCGAATGTCTAGCTACCAGCTAGGTGATACATCGTTCGCCATTTCAAATGTGGGGCATATATTAGGTTGAATCTTAGAGAAATGCCTGCTTACCGATGCTACCTATCGCCCATTAAATTCTAAAGCGCCACATCTTAAAAAAAATCAAAATCGTGTTTATTGCAAAAATGGTATTTAATTTGGTCAAATTATTATATTCGAAGAAGACACGCATTGCTTTAGCGTTTAAATGGTCCAATCACACAAACTGCCCTTTTAGCAATTTGACACTTTGATCACTAACTCAGAGCAAAACCGTCATTTCGTTAGTTGCGACCAGGCAGTCAAAAGTGCCACATTCCGAGAAATATCTGACTTTGAACTAATAATTATCGTAAAAAGTGCTATATTTTGGAATGTGACAGTCATGAATATAGGAAAGCATATGATTATAATATTATATAATAAGCAAAAGTCCCATGTTTTGGAATGCGTTTCTTTTGAATTAAAATGCAATAAGTTTGATTATTATTTAATGAAACAAAACTGCAGTGCTTGAAACAAAAGTGCGGACGCAACGAGAATACATCGAAGGTGGGTTATACGATTGCTGCATTGCATCGAGATTATGTTGAGCTATGTCAAGCTAAGGTTATGCCACATGTTGATTCCCAAATTTACTACAACATTTTTGTCAAGTTTTAGTGAGATTTATCTCTTTAATTGTTTCACCTTTGTCAGTTCTACATATAAAGTCATTCACGAATTAAACTGGCCTGAATGATGTCAGCATTAGAGTGTTGCCGAACCGATCTTAATATTTGAGTTGCTTCTTTTCCCTTGGTCTCACTTCCAGAAGTACGTGCATGTCGTATACGGATTAATATGTTCCCATGACACTGGTTGGGTATTCATTTACTAGCAAAGCAATTGAATATCCAATAAAGTATAGAGATCTCGGTTAGGAGTCCCTACTCACTTTGTATTATGAGTAGTTACATATATCTGAACATAATGCTGAGGAATTGGATGGAGCTTTGCTAGCTTCAAAGTTCCTGAGTACCTCAGCATTAGAGACAGAATCCCCATCGTAAATGCCTTAATAGAATCAATCATGGACTAGGATGGCTTTCAGTGTGAAAGGGCTGAGCGTAGGCTACCGGGAATACAAAATGTTCTGCAATTCTAGGTTCTGTGTCTACACAGGACAACGATACGCCAAACCGCCTTCTCATTATGTGTCCCTATTTTTCTAGAGTATCCATGTTTTAATTAAGTCAGTGAAGGCAACCTCAGCGGGGGTAATTTAATTAGGTAAAATTTGAGTATCAGCATTATTTCTAATCTTTTATACTTCTGTTTAGAGTTTGTTTGACGACCTTTAACCTTGTCATATAATATGAAGTTTGAATGTTTGTAATGAAAATCAGATGGCTCGCTTAACTTTCGCTTTGCTGTGATCGGGGCTCGTGTTTGGTCACTGTCTTTCAGGACGCTCTTTTCGTTCCATACTGAACTGCGTTGGTTTTTTCTACGTTGCGTCGCTTGAGGGTCGGCACCAAGTAAACCCGAAAAAACATTACTTCGTATAATAATAAAATAACAAAGATATGAGCTCTTTTTATAACGGTCTTCTTGACTAAACGAATGGCCAAAAAAGGACAGGATTCCGATCAAGCTCGATAATGTATGGGGCATAATGGTGTATGACTATTTCTGGCATATCGTTGCCGACTTTACAAGCTGGCAATATTATACACGCTACCTTTACATGGCATTATTGTAACGCCACTGTGGTGCAGTGAGATGCGTCCTGCCAATAATTTCAAATGCCACGATGGCATTTATTACTGGAATGTCGAATCACCTTTAAATCCGAGATTATATGAATTATATGATAAGAATTTTCGTTAAGTTGTTATACACGATATGATTTATGCATATATTTAGTACCCGTACTGTAATACAGTGTCACCATGCAACCCGTGAAATGATCCCTCCATTAACAGTCATTCCAAGCGCATTTTCTTTCTTCATTGAACCAACCAGCCAACTAAGATGTTCATCTTGGAATACTTTCAAGAATGATAGTAAAATGACTATATTGTTCTTATTCCATCGACTATATTGTTCGGCTGCCCAAAAAAGCAGTAGCGTATCACCTGTAATGTAGTCTCCTATAATAAATTTCAACACGCTGAGTGCCAGTGCCGGTGTGGTGGTCTCCACGCAGAAGATTCTTTTGGGATTCTTGCCCCGAGTAGCATCCGTAGAATTTTTCAACAGAATACATTAGAGCGAGAAAGGAAAACAAATGACGGCTGGTGTGCTCCAGTTGGCCTGCACACTGCACACGATATTCCCCGGAATAGCGGTTTCCTTTGTCTCTGCGTCCGTTTATTTTTAGCCGCGATACGGGGAGCGCGCAGTGGGCAACCTCCTAATGTGGACGGCCAACGTTGCCTCATGGAAAACAGGTGACACAAATAATCCATTCATTGTATTGTAGCGACTGCTGTAAAGTTAGTAAAGTAAATTCAGCTCGCCCAATGGGGTGGATACTTTTTTTTTATTTAAATCAATACTGTGTACTTATACTGGACGTTAATAGACAATAAAAGTAATTATTTCATTTTTGTCTGACTGATTCTGTGAGTTTCTCCCCTGCAAATAACCGCTAAAGAAAACAAGAAGCCATATTTCCGGTAGTACTATTATTGTTAAGACACAATAAAAAAAACAATTCCGTTAAATAGTCCAGTTTAGTAGATGCAATTAGAAACAGTATAGATTAATATAAGAAATAAATTAAGTAACATTACAAAAAAAAAAATCATTTAATTTTGTTATGTAGCGAGAATCTGTAATCTAAAGAGAGTCATCTTTATCATTCAAGTAATCGATAATCTTATAGTGTGCTTTTTATAAAGTAAGTCTTTTATACGATGCCTAAATGGTTTACTGGCAACTCTAAAATTTCCTAAGCAATTCTGCTGTAGAAATGTATACATTGTCCCATAAAATTATTCTCGACCCTTTTTAATAGGAACTAGGAAACAGAAAGGTAATTTCTATATCTGGCGTTTACATTATGGCGGTCACTGATTTTATTGAACTGCTTTAGATTTTTACGTAATACATTATATTTGAAATAATAAGCTGACAATCTACAGTGAAGATATTAATTTTCTTGAAAAGTTGCTACAGTGTCTCTTTAGAATCCAGCCCATATATCGAACGGATATCCCCTTTTTTCAGCACGAAAATGGTTTCTTGTTCAGGTGCCTTTTCCGTTGCTTAGGTTGGCGTCCATTTTAGCTATCTGTATCTCCAGACTGCTCGGAACAAAGAACTGGTATTCTATCTTTAGTACGGATATAAATTTGCTAGCTTGATTTGCCAGCGTCCATGATTCGGTTTGATGTTCTAGAATCCTAAGAATCATATTTAGCAAATGAATTATCTCACAAATCATTCATGTGACCCCTAACGCCGCCTACTGGTAATTATTTAATTTATCAACGGGGATATTTAATGCCACATTCTTCCCGCTATCTGCCTCTTTCTTCGGATGTTTCTGTATTCGGATGAGAGATACCTACTTAGTCTTGTATCCGCGCGTAAAGCACATGAAGATGAAACGTACAAGTACTTCTCAAATCCCTAACCCTGGGCTTATCCATACGATGAATAAAATTAATTGACGATAGAATTCTGATGTAAAAGCTTCATCTTCGCCTGATATTTTTTGAATAATCAATAAATATATACTATAAATTAACTAGGTAAATGTACGCCAGGCTATGCATATCTCGCGTAACAGCGCAGTGCATCCCAACCCGATCTACTACTTGCTAAGTGGCTGCGATAGAAAAAAAAAGCAGAAATGTATTACGAAAATAATGTCTCAAAAATCGCGAATAACATGTTTTCGATGCACAATATTTTCTGAACATCCGATATTTCCTATAATTACAATATATTATTAAAATAGGGTATTTTTGACAAGTAAAATATTTTATCAAATTATACATTTTAAAAAATTAACGATATTTTTTGATGTTACAATATTTTCTGAACGTACTACATATATTTGGAAAGTAGGATATTTTATTAAAATACAAACTTTTTAGAAAGTGCGATATTAGACAAAAATAACATATTTTATCAAAGTATGATTTCTTATAAAAAAGTATGATATCTTCTGAAGACACGACATTTTCTAGAAGTACGATATTTTCTGAAAGTACAATTTTTTCTCGTATATATTTTTCAATTTTTTTTGGCGATTCTTTGTAGGGGAGAAACACACAGAATCCGCTAGAAAAATAAAAAAATGTACTATTATTTTACAGATTTTTATGATTATTCTTTTGGTTTCTGTTTTAATAATATTTTCCTTGAAAATGTAATAGCTACCCTATAAATCCATTTGACAGTTCGCTATCATTGCTTATATTTTTATGTCGGTGTTGCAACAAAACACATTAAAAACCTCAAATTCATAAATAAATTTTAAATAAATAATAAAACAATGCATAAAATAATGAATTTTTTTTATGGTATAAAATCATTTATTTATTTCCTCAGTCAAAAATATTCTTTTTCTTAGTTGCCTGCTATGCTATGATGCTATTTTCCGTCAGGCGGCATTCGGTTGAAAACATGCATTGAAGAAAGAGGATCTTCTTTCGCGCGCTCGCAGATTACAGATTATTCCCCGCCAGAATCGTCTATTCTATGTTAAGAGAAAAAGTATAATGTTTTAGTAAAGACAGTGTGATTTAGGTAAGTTTTTCACAGTGTGTTGTCGTCAATATTTATGCATTTTTGCTTCAAATTTCAGCTAAATTCCAGGCACTATTTTATAAACGGAACTGTTAACCGAAGACCCTCGAGTTGTTCGAGATTTAAACGGCGCCGAATGGATTGATACATTGTAGCCAATTTAAACAAAGCACGCATAACTTGTAACCCGCTTTTTTGCCACATCGGACTTTTGCTCTGCGCGTGGGCAAGAAGCAGCTATTGTATTTCGTCAATATCGAGGTAGGAGAGTTCTGATCTAATTTGTGTTTTTTATTTGTAGAAAGCTACAGGTGGGCAAAACGAGTAGTAATGAATTTATGTCAAGGTATCCCGGATATTTTTTTTGTTATTAGTGTTTTTTTGTTGTCTTTTCTTTCTAAATTTAGTTTCCGCGTTTCGTCTCCCAAAACGCCATGGCGCTCATTTAATATTTTTTATTTGCATTATATTCTCTTTGTATGTGTAAAATCTTACTATATATAATTACAATCAATATAATTACAATAATAATAATTATTTATTTTAAAGGTAAATGAAGGACGCTTAACGCTAATCTTGTGTTGCAGGTCGGGCGGGCGTAATATTGTTATATTCGAAATCAACAGCGAAATCGAGGAAATTCCTACTGTTGCCAGAAAAATAAATTACTATAACATATAGTTTCGGATTTGAAATTGTATTGTCGATATTGAAACTATATGAATAGATCATCCGTAGTACTGACAATGGGGCCCGATTGCGTTTCTTCGCGAAATTATATTTGAAATAATTTCTCAGAGCAATACTTTCCAGCGGAATACGAAATAAATGATCATTAATTTTCCCGCACCAAAACTACCTGCTGAACTTATAGCCACCGGAATAAATTTCAACACATTTGGTGTGGCCTCAAGTTTAGCTGTTTTTTCAGTGGGTAGTTTTAATGCGG
>JAOPUG010000090.1:23997442-24011089 GCA_027564375.1 Micropterix facetella | reverse complement strand
AAATAAATTAGTATCAGCCTGCTAACGTCTAAGCTAAAAATATTCAAAATAACATTATCAGAAAGAACTCTCTGACACTCTGACCACTTGCTTTTCAAAAAATAATAGAAAGCTTCCCTTTATTTTGTGATTGAGATTCTTCATTTTATTGTAGTAAACAACTATGACAATATAAACCATGATACGAGTATCTCTCTCGCAAGTGCTTCATTGGCGCACTGTAAATAATTTGCTACTCAATGCTAAGAAAACAAAAAGTATATTTTTTTTTGTCAAATATTTAAGGAAATCATACTTTGCCAAATGTTCAAGAAAATCATACTCATGAATCGCTTGAGTTGCTCAATTCAACAGTATTTCTTGGTGTAAATTTAGATTCGAAGCTATAATTGGAATATCATGTCACTGCCTCAGGGGGTACGTTAATTTCTGCTGCTTATGCAGTGAGAAATAATAGAGAACTTACTGATATATTTGCTCAAACATTGTGCATGCTCCCAAAAATATTAACGATTACACCAAAACAAGTGAAATCCATAGCATTCGCAGCAAAAACAAGCTTGTCACACCTTGTTTTCGCTTAACAAAAGTGAATTCGTCATTCATGGGAAACGGTGTTCGTTTTTATAATAAAATATCAGAAGATATCTTGAACATAACATGTAGTCAATTTTAAGCAAAAATTAAGAATCTGTTTGTTGAAAATGCCTCTTATTATGTTAATGGATATATTAATGATAAAATGTAAGTAATAGTAGTCACAATCGTCATAGCAGATAATTTGATAGATTTCCTATAGAATTTGTTCTGCCCGTCTTCTTCTCTACAGATGGGTGCGTCTTGAAGACGAGGAGCCTATATGATTTGCAAAAAGCACGTAAAATATATGTATATTTTGAATATACGCTTTTTGATCGATTGGTTGGTTAAAATGTTCGTATTTTTTTGACCTTGGCCCCTGGAACTGTACTTGAGCCAAGGTTTCTCCCTATCCCCCAAAATCTTGAGCTGCGTCGAAAAGTTAAATTATGGGTACAGGATAGATAACGCCCCTCCCTCACTTTTACCCTGTTTTTATATTTATAGTACAGAATGATGCTATTCCTTTTCTTAGTCTCTGTGGCAACTTTGTGCATTTTCATTTTTTTCCTAACCATGTTTCCAATAAAAATTATATAAATCTACATCATTTTTTAAAAAAAATGCACCCGTTATTAAATTGTATTAAAAAGTAGCTCATGTTTCAGTGACTCCATCTATCAATCTCCTAACCTCGCGCGTATCTGGTCGTCCGCGTAGCTGAAGTTTTCTACTTCAGATAGCTCTCCATCCGGCTAAAATTCGCACTCTTCTAAAAATACTCTTCAATTTGTATTTTTTTATATTTTCTTGTCCATTTTTGCTCCCCCGTTTCCCATTTCCTAATTTCAGTCACTATTCTAATGTCTTCCGGTCGTGAAAGTATTTTCGAGTGTTCGACGTGTCTGTTCCGTTGTTCGCAATAACCAAAATGTTGTTCTCGAGGGATTATTGTGTTGACCGTTATCGAATCTTCAACCGTACTTCAAAGAAACTTTGACGCCATCAGAAAATCCCTACTCTTTCAACAAACTCTCTCTTTTTCTAGTCTCTTCCCTTTTCTAATTCTGTCGTATTTAATGATGAAGACTTGTATCTGGTTGGTGCTAAATTCCTAGATTATAGAGTATTTTAAATGGTGTAAAAATTTAATTTAAAGGGGTATAGTCGAAGTCTGGATTTACACTTAACTGAGAACATCTTAAATCTATATAAAAATCACGAAATTTGACTGAAGTAATGGTAAAAGAGCTTTCTAATACTCAAAATACTATACAACGTTAAAGAGTGAAACTAGAAAGATTTTCAGAGGGAGAGAAAGTGTACAGACCTTGAAACAACAACAAAGGTTCGAAATTCGAAGCTGGGTTACCCGAGTGAGATAGTATTATCTGCTATGTCTCACAAAATTAACATCTCACAAAGACGCTCGTCGATACCTACTCGTATGTTGCATAAATATTATGCATAAATATTATAGTATCAACTCCGCTCTTGAGGACGTTGCGTGCTGTTAACAAGCTCTTATTTAATTTCTGTTCTCACTTGACCGCAACACTACTCGCCTGCGCAATAATTTATGGCTGCGTTGGCGTATCTAAAAATATATCTACTTATTATGGAGAGGAGTATTTAAGTGCTCGAAATTTGTTTTATTTCTGTATCTCTGATTAACATTAGTTATGAAATCAATAGAAAGGCGGAGATAAGTGAATCAGGTAAGATTGAAACTGAAGTTGCCTTATCCGAAGGTTTTACTGAAAAATAAAAATATAAAGCGACAAAGAAACAAGAGAAGTTCGAGAAGTAAATTTATTCATAAATTGAGTTTATCATAAAAAATAATAAAGTGCCATGATCGATTCATCGAAATTCATCTATAGTGAATAAATAATAATTAAAAATAATAAATATATATTAAAATAAATAAATATATGTTAGGATAAATAATAATTTTAAAAACCCTTTAGTGAGAAAAATATCAGTTTTGCTCAATGAATGTGTCATACCACGACAACCTCTGTCAGCCATTGTGTGGTTGAGAGAATGGTCGGGTAGTTCAATCAAAGGCATACTGTTACATTAATTAAATAACATATGCAAAATATTGTTTTCCAATTATTATAAAAGAGGTGACACTAAATAAAAAAGCAATAAAAGTAGAATACCAAGTCATATACAAAGGAAAAAGAATGGGAGGGGGGAAGCGTTTACATTTGATGAGAGAGAAATATTTTTTTAGAAGCAGCTTGAATATGCACGTCTTTGATATTTGGTAAGAGATGGTTCCACAATCGATCTACATATACAGAAAAGAGTAAAAGTAAAATGAAGCATTGTGACTAATGATATTCGACCAAGACTTCCTTGTAGGGTTGCCTTAACCTTCAGATAAGACGGTGATGTCGGATTGTTAAGCACATTGTGAAACAAGTGTAGGATGTATGAAATCGAAGACTGTCGCGATTGTTTGATATTATATAATAAGATAAAACGAATTTACCGCGTGAATTTGGTAACCCCCCAAGTGTTGGCGATGTTGTAATCGCCGTTGTCCAGGGTGGATTATCCTGGACAACAGCGGTTGCAACATCGCCGAAACGTTGGGTGTTACAAACTTCACGCGGTAAATTCGTATTATCTTATTTATAAGTAACCATACTTTTAGTTATATCTGACTTCCTGTAATGTTTAAGGAGACATGTGTTTAAAATGGCCTATAATCACTACATGATCGAAGATTGAGAGAAAGTATTGTAGAGTAGATTGCAGTTTATGGAAGTAATTTATCTGAGGAGGACAGTACACCACACCGAGAAACAAACTACTTACCTGTAATTGAACTCAAAATTGAAATATATATTATATTTTATGGCTGGTGAATTAGAATAATTATACAGACTTACCAATAAAAGTATACTTATAACCGAGTTAAACCCCACTATTGTTATACCCGGCATAGCCGAGTAATAACGGAATTGTAAAATCGTGACCAATAAACGAGTTTTAGCTAAGGTATAAACTGCCCCAAAAGCAGAGACAAACGGTATTTTGATTATAGCAAGTCCATTTTATGGTAGGCTTGGATAATCAAATATCATTTTTTCTTTCGTAGTTTTCTTTCAAAATGAGAGATGGCGCTTTTTGAGTTGGATTTTTCGCAGTTTTATTGTCATTTTGACTAGATTTTTTTTCTTTGGTTTATAAATGAACATATCAGGCGGAGTGTCGTATCGTTTTGGTACCTTGTCGTATCGGTTGAAACATCTGTTGAACTCGACGGTCATTTTGTGTTATAACTTCGTTATAACGCTGCTACAACTACCCAGAGGCTGGTATATTGGACTTACATCGGCGGTGTAACGCAGGTATCGAAAAACGTAGTGATTTAATAACAGGGGTTTAATTTTTACACCTCGTTTATTGGTAAGAGCGATAGAGTTTAAATATCCTCCAACGCTTCTGATGGCCATTTACATAACTTATTTGTACAAGTTATTTTATGTACTAAGATTTCAATTTTTCATTATTTAATTTAATTTTTATTTGATTTTATAATTATAGATTTTTTGTATTATTTTACTACAAGATTTCAAAACTAATAATAACGTTAATTTTTACCGAACAAGACAATCTTCTTCCTCGATGAGGCACGCATTAATAATTTCAGAACAGTTTTTATAAGTGGTAAGTCAAATCTATCTTCAAATAGATTATGAGCCGATGTCAGGGCAGCGAAATAAGTACAGATATTCAAATATAAACTGAAGCATCATTTACTAATCAAATGTTAATTGCATAAGTGATATTTTGGAGGAATGTAGAATGCATTACGCATTATGTGATTACTTGTATTTTCGTACTTCAGCACAAATATATAATCATTTCTTCGTGTTTACAATAGTAAGTACAAACGGAGCTGCCATGGAATTCACCGACCAGAGTCGGGCCCATCACACTTTTGGGTGGTGAGCGGTGGACTCCGGACTAACGACCGGGCTGTGGTCGGTTTAGGACAGCTGTCCTGCCATATGTGAGCGTTCACCTTACCACCCATTCACCCCCCTCGAAGTCATAGTATTTGAGATAGTAAACACTAAAAAGTGTAACAATGTATAATTGTATATATTTTTGGATGATATTCCTTTTTGATACCCGAACGGGGTCAAAAAGAAATGAACTGATTAGTTTGACCCAAGGTGCTTATTCTTCATTGTTTCTTTATCTTTTTCGAAATTTTTGACATGTCAGGTTAATGCTCTGGAATAGTTCTCATTTACTAGATCCATTAATTGGTCATCGATTCCGGATCTGTCCATCTCAAGAGATAGTGCCTTAACATGACACATGCCGCGACTAATATAAGACAACGTTACCTCGCCGAATAGAAAAAATGACTTCTATTTTCCAGAAATGAAAAGAAAGTCATTTTAGGAAATTACAAGTACAGTTTACTCTGACACCGCAGCCGCTATTTTCTTCATATACCTGCGCATTTCGGTCGAAGTCTCGCGTGATGGCTATGCATCTGAACCAGAATTCACCAGGAAGATACACAGCGCACTATTGATTGTATTTTTATGGTAAGTATGTAAAGCGAGTGATGTATCATCTGTTTTACGTCTAGGTTAGCATTTGAAAGCTCTTAAAACATGTTAAGCTTAAATCCATTTCGCGTTTCAGCCCGCATCTCGCGCAATTATTGCTCGCCTGCTGCTTGTTAACTGTCAAATTGCACTCCAATGCTGCCAACGCAACATTGAAATGCTGCCAGGCAATTCAATAAGTATAACACTAATGTGACAGTTGATCGTCTCACAGCCCTATAGTTATTTAATTAGATTAATTATTATTTGGAATTATATTTTTAAAAACTGCTCTATTTATATCGTGCGGGAATATTACCTTATAGCATCTCTTACAGCTACCTCATTCCCATGGCGAGCAGTTTTGATTAGATTATGGTGCAAAAATCAAATTTCACATTAAGTTACGCTAAAACTAATTTCACAAAATTAAAAACATTGCGACGACATTAACTATTGAAAGAGAAATCCCACAGCAATACGGCGCAGGAAGGGGATAACGAAATGAACGGGTACTGATTGTTACCTTTATGTTGAAAGGTAGTGTTGTTTCAGTATTTTTTTTATAACTGCAACAGAAATGCAGTTTTAATTAGGGGTCTAGTGGGGTCGTGCAGCTCTGGTCCTATTGGGCCAAACTTCCTATCATGGTCGGCCCGACTTACACCTCAGCTTCCATTCGGCAGCCTCCCAGAAGAGGTACGAAACCGATGAACCCGCTGTGCATGGCGGCTGATCCGGGGGAATACCTCGGGCGACCCTGGATGTTACTGGTCGGCATGCCGGTTTTTGCTTAGCAACCTTCCTGAAGAGGAGCTCTTCATTCTCGGATGCATGCGATGATCGAGTCTGATCCGAGTGTATATCGTAATGCAGCATATGCACTCGGTGAAATCTTCGGATGGATGGTTGTCTGATACACTGGTCAGTCTGCCGGCCCTTACTCAACAACGAGTAGCCGGGGGCGATTGGAAGCGTAATGCGAACTAAGAAAGCCGGAGTAGTTAGATACCTTAAGTATCTATCCTTAGAAACACCTACGTGGCTACAATGGCTACGTGGAGTCTGGGCTATAAAGGCCGTTATCTTTTGGCTGGCCCAGCTTGCGAAACAGCTCCTATTCAGGAGCCTCCTCGAAGAGGGACCAACCCGGTGAACCCGCTGTGCGGCTGACTCGGGGACGGGAACTCGGGCGGAACTGGACAGCTGACGCACGGGACGGGTATACCGGTTTTGTTGTCTCTGACTGAGATCTGAAGGAGTCTGGGAACGCATGTTCTCTAAGGCGCGGGGGTAGGTGTTGACCTGTCGTCGCCTACCCTTAGAAATGACCCGATGGCCACCCGATCTCGGGTGACCATCGCCGAGTAAAGGACGCCACGGGTCTGCGATATTTCTGAGTGGCGGAATGTTGCGTTATCACGATAGGTAGAGGTTACGCAAGCGACTTAGAGCCTGGAACCAAACTGGTGGATGGAGAAATCCCTCTAAATTTGGGAGCGAGGGCACGAGGATACCCCACTTGGTTTGAAAATTTCCAGTGCCACGTGGTTGGCCTCTCGCCGGCTGAGATGGAGCTTAGTATATAGATTTGTCTTCGTCCCAAGTCTTTATATTTCACTCCGGGGTGACATAACGATTAAGTTTGCTGAAACGCTCAGGGGTGGCCTGGTTCGCCTGTAGAAGTTGACAACCTCAACAATTCTTGGAAACGATAAGTTGTCCGATCTCGGGTGGCAAACCGAGTAAAGGGCGCCTCGGGTCCGCGACATATTCCAGTGAGGAATTGCCGCTTACTTAAGGTACAGCGACTTCGAATCCGTTACCAGACGGGTGGTCGAAGAAGCCTGATCACATCTGGGAGTAAAAGCGCGATGGATGCCACACTGGGCCTGAAAATTCCCAGTGCCTCGCGATAAGGATTAGGTCTCTTACGGGCTGAGGCGGAGTTTGGTACTTATATTGTCTTCGTACTCAAGTCTCTGTGTTTTATCTCGGGGTGGTATAATGACAAGATCGTTGAAACGCTCCGGAGTGGCCGGGTTCACCCGTAGCAGTTGACAATCATAATAATAGACGGAACCATATTTCATATCCTAGCCGCGTGCACTACAAATGAATACGAGGGCAGTGATGAGTAATGAAAGGCAATAACGAGAAGGCTATCGTATATGGATTTCAACGAACTTTATCGTTATATCGCCCCGAGATGAGCGTAAGGAATTGTGACAATACATATCCACATATCCAACTACGCCGCTGCCCGCAAGAGTCCGACTCCTTACCACGAGGTACTGAGTATTTTCAAACCCATTGGGGTACCCTTGTGCCCTAGCTCCCAGATGTAGTAAGATTTATCCGACCTCTCTTCTGGCAACTGGTTCGAAGTCGCTTGCGCGGCCTCTACCTAATATAATAACGCGGTATTTCGTAACTCGGAAATATCGAGGACCCGAGCCGTCCTTTTCGCGGCGTAATCACCCGAGATCGGAACCCAACGGGTCGTTTCTAACGATAGGTGACATTAGGTCAACTTTCATTCCGAGACCCCTCCGGATCTCTGCCGATTGAGCAGCATGGCTGGTATACCGACTAGTGCGATAGCCGCCCAGTTCCGCCCGAGGTTCTGTCCCCAGATCCGTCGCATATCGGATTCACCGGGTTGGTCCCTCTTCTTGGAGGCTTCCGGATAGGAGCTGCCCCGCGGGTTGAGCCGACCAGATCACACAGCGGCCATTAAAGCTCGAGCTACATGGAACCATTTGGAACCAAATGGTTCCATGCAAGAGCAGACGAACAGCAGAGGCCAAACCGAACTGAGGCGGGGAGTCTGGCCTTATCGAATTTCGAAAACGCTGTATAGGTCCGGAATTAGGAGGTTGTCGCTATACTATAGTATATTTCTTGAAAGCGGGACACGCCTGAGCTCCGTTGAGGGCCGTAAATAGTACGGACCATAGACTACTGCAGCCCATGGTCATTTGACCTGAACAGATTAGGGGGAACGAATTTCAGGCGGCTGAAGGCATCGGAACGAGACGGTGCGAGATGCGATGGAGATAGCCATATACTGAGATAGCAATATTGGCTAGAAGTGGAATAAGTTTAGTACGATATTCCGAATGCTGCATGACGTAAAGATACAAGGGATCTTTAGAAATATTTCGCCCAGGTAAACCCGGAACCAGCATCGATATCGAGTAAATTGAAGATTTGAACGTACCATCGATCTTGAATAAAAAACGATTCTGCAAATTCAAATAGTATTGCAAATTTAAATCGCAATACGTTGCCAGGGATTTCCCCTCTTTGGATTGCTAAGTGAATGGTGGTGTATTTCGGAGGAGGCAATTCGTATTTCAGCCTGAATTTGCCATGTTAACGGTGCACCGAGGAGTCGTAACTTGAGTAAGAGGTAAGCAGGAGCATTTTCAATGTTGCTAACCGTGGGAGGAAAATGATATATTCTTTCCGATTTATGTTTCTCATACGATATTACAATGGTTTTGAAAATGTACCATATAAACCCTAATAACTATCTAGGATTACAATTTCTGACAATATATTTTCACAATCATATTTTCACCCATTTTAAACATTAGTTGACAATGATAATACATCTAAAGGTTTGGAAATCGTACAACGTGTGCACGAATTATCGTGCGCACAAACATTTCAAAAAGGTCCGTTTGTACGGCGCTCTGTTGTAGGTACGGAACCCGAAAATTAATCAGTTTGTCTCATTGCAGAATAAAACCTATTTGTGAATGAGTTTTTGAAATCGAACAACGCTTTCTCGAGCTCTAGCTCCCATTTCTATAGTAGGTACGGAATCCTATATCTAACCATTTCCCCATTGATGAATAAAACCTATAGACAAATAAATTTTCGAAATCGGACTACGCGTTCTCGAGTTACCATGAACACACACAAATAAACACACGGATAATGAAACGTCACGCTTTGCTTCTCCTAAAAGAAAAATACCTCGTTTCAGTTTCAAAAACCTATCAGTCTTAGGGGAAAATGGTTGACGGCAAACTGCTTAGTATGGTCGGACACGTGTTCTTCGCTTCATGTGTGTTTTATTTATTTAATTTTAACTATATTTCTTTATTTTTTTTACATTTTCATATAAATTTCAATTTATATGTCAATCGCCCCGGCCGCAGCTAATTTCTCGCACCAGAGGGCGAGCGAGCCAGCGAGCTTGTAGCAGCGTACCCATATGTACAATTTAAATACTATTTGTACGGCTATTTTGACAGTTGTAAAATGTAGATTAGAAGATGTAACAACTAAATTGTACTAATGTACATGGTACAAAATTACGTACTATTTTATTTCTCTAAAAAAATCCTGAAATGTATTAAGATAGTTTGGTACCTACAACTTTTTAGACTGCTGTACACATTTGGACTTAAGGATATACTCTGGCGAGTCCGTCATCCCGAGGCCTTTCAACGAACTTTATCGTTATATCACCTTTTGCTCACCTACGATAAATATTTTGACAATACAATGCAAAGGCCCCATTATTCAGAAATATATTTGCTATTTTTAAGACTGCACAATACCGCCCTGTGCAGATTCCCTTAAATCGCATTAGGGCCACTGTCCACTTAAACCGCACGTCATACGCACGCTATCGTCATTTGACGATTGCTTGCATCTTGCGTATAAACAAACACAAATGTGTCCACGGATGCGGCAGCGTCGCATTTGCGTTCGTAATGCGTTCGTCATGCGTTCGTCATGAAGCCCGTGCGGCAGCATGTTACTACTCAGGCGTATTGCAAGACGCAAACACATGTTTATTTTATAAAAATGACATCCTCGGCAGTCAATTTTGTTCTTTTTATTTTCTATTTTTCAATAATTGTTTTTTTTTAAATATTAAATCATTATTTTTTTTCTTTAATAATTTCTTTATATTTTATACTAGATGATGTCCTGGTTATAGGATGTAGGTATGATACTTCTAATAAATATCTTCTAATAATGCTCTATGCTATAATCACATCTTCATCATCACTTGACATTTTGCCAATGAAAAGACGTGATTTTGCGATACTACTTGAACGAAACTGAACCGTTTTGTAGCTTGCATGTCGATTGTATGACGATTACGTGGACACATGCAAAGATGCAAAATACGCCTGTCGTCATTTGTAGCTTGCATGCATTCGTCAAATGATGACGCCGTGGACATTAGGCCTATTATTGAAAAGCCTTGCACCGCACAACACTATCTTCCCAATCCAATACACTGAGATGGGTGATTGTCAAACTTAGGGTTGGATTGGTGGAGTAGTGATAGGCAGAATTTACCATTTTTTGGAGGAATTTTTAGTTAAAACATATTTTCAATTTATTAATTCCCAAATCTATAATCAAGTATAGATCATTAGTACAACTTTAGTATCGATTGTTACAAAATCTTTACTAATTCAGAAAAAACAGCAAAAAGTCAATAAAAGTGATAACTCTAAGTAAGAAATATAAGATAAGTCTTTTTATTTCCGTTTGCCGTTAGTGGGGCCCCAGCATGAGACAATTCTGCCTATGGCGTTGTGTAACTGGCAATATTTGACTCGACGTATTGGATGCCACCTTCCAGCATACACTTCCGGACCCTAGTAACCTTGCGTGCTGGATCTTTTCAGATGATATTCATATACAATCTCCATTTTCTTATCATTACCATTAACGCTACAACTCTTGTGAGTCTTGGAGTCATCAATAATATTTTTCCATTCCACTTTATCCTGGATTTTGGTTTTTGCAGTTGTTTGCTCCCAGCACATTTAAGTCTTTAATCACAGAATCAAGCTATCACAGTTTATATAAAGAATGTGTTTCAGCCGCTTTTCATTTTCCAACCTTCCACATGCCTTAACCACTTGAGTGGTTGGAGTCCTGTGGTGTATTCTGAATTCAACAGATATCTAGTGCATTTACATTACATTTGGTGCTAGTCTCAATGCTTGAGACCGCTCTGATAGGTTTCTTGTGTAAGGCTTTTGTCCTCGGGGATAGCAGATGGAATTTCTTTTGAGAGTGGAGTCTGAATTTACTGGTGTTTACCTATTCACTGGTGCTATGGTCACTAGTAATTATAACAAATTCAACCATATAAAACCAACAATAAAAGGATTGGTTTCATACTATCAATGTAGACAGCCATTATCCTAATTTATCTACTTCCCTTATTATACTTAGTCTCAATGCAGCTTCAGATCAAAGTCATTACGGTATACCTTCCACCATGAAAAAGTCCTCGCCAGATTTGCCATTAAAAATTTCAACCACACTGTATATATATATTTATATGTAACATGCTTAAATTGGATGGGAGAAAGGGCTGATAAAATGAAAGTCTGGACTATCTAGAGTTTTTCTTAATATATTTATTAAATTCCGTAATTGGCATGTCCTAATTTTGTTTTTTCAATCTCTAAACTGTGTTAGAAGCATCATACTATGTAGCTTGTGGCTATTATTATCGTACTTTAGAAAACTAGATAGGTGTTAAAGCCAAAAAAATACATGTACAGCGTATTTATTTCCACGTTTTTTTTTAGAGTAAACCTATATAACTTAGCTTTTTAGTCCAAATTAATGTAAATAATTATATTTTCCTTAACTCATATTGATATTTTTATTCCCTGAAATTGTACACTAAAAGCTAGTTATTTTATATTGTAGATTATAGTTATATCAGTGATACATGTTATTCCTACGGTTAATATTTGCAAAAATAAATAAAAATACATATGCAAAAACATGAATTTTGTTTTATTGGCAAGAAAATAGGAGATATGTTGATTTTTTAATGTGGATTAGAGATCGCCCTGGTGGTTACTGCAGGAAATCAGCTGGAAAGTCTAATAACAGAACTTTTCACCGGGACTGTCCAGTGAACCACCATCTGAGAGATGTAATGTGTAGATTTTGCAAAGAAGACATCAAGGTACATGTCTACCCCAGCTCTACAGACCGCATATGCGATCTGACTTCCCCGGCTATTCGCCAGTTGGGCAGGGCTGGCAAACCGACCAATACTTCAACCGTCCAGGGCCACCCTAGGTGTTCCCCCAGATTTGCTGCACAGCAGGTCCACCGAGTTAGTTTCTCTTTGGGGAGGCTACCGGATAGGTGTTGAACCATGAGTCGGGCCGACCCATGAAAACGAGCTGGTTTGTTTCCAAAAATTAAGGATAACCATCGAGGTATATAGTTCACAACCCCAGAAGCTGCGGTGATAGCGTTGCGAGAAGCCATTGAGGAGACTTGGACAACTACTTTTCCCAATGGTTTCAAAGATAGAAAAAGTTTATAAATTTTCAGGTAGAATACTTTGAAAAACAGTAAATACAATATACACATTTTACTTTATCAGAATCCAGATACTTTCAGTACGGTCTATTTTTTTTTAATATAAGATAGGGCTGTTCCTGAGGCTGCAGAGCCCAGTATCACTGCGACCATTACTGATCTATTGTGATCACCCCTGTATTTACAGTTCCGTGCTAATCTTTGCTTCCTTTAGGAATAGCAATAGGTTATTGGCACTGGATTGTTTTGCCTCTTCAGGTTCAGTACGGTCTAAGTACAGGTTCTAGTTCAGATATATGGAGATATTGGGCACACAGTTTACATGTGTCTCATTGACTTTGAGAAGGCTTTCGATAGTCAGACATAACAAGATGGTCGAATGTCTAACAAGAATATTGTGGATCATTACTAATCTCTATATACTGGCACTGGCATTAAAGAGTGGTCATGGAGGTTGGCCAGAATATTTCTGAAGAGGTGTAGATGCTCCATCTCATTGCCAATACCAATCTTCGTGGACACTTTAAAACTGGCCCAAGGCAGCTTTTCACACAAATTCCTCCGTAGCATTTTATCTCGAATCGAGTTGTGGATCGCATAGGTACCGCAGGAAATGTTTGAATCAGTGAATGTAAACTAGCTCACAAACCGATTGGACCAGTTTCTTAAATGCAGGGATTGACATTATTCTTCACCATCGGTAAGGAAGTACTACATACAAAAAAAGTAGGCTGAAGGTAAATGGTCGTTTTTAATATTATTTCTTACCTGATGGAAATCAATCCCAACACATAGGTGTACCTCGAGGTTCGGTCTTAGGTCCATTACTTTTTATATTATATACGAATGATATCTATGAATGTCAAAAATTGTACAATTTGCTGACGATACAACCTGCATACTTGAACGAAACACATTAGCAAACATGGAAGGACGAATAAAGGTTCCCTTCATGAGTTAGAATATCGGTTTAAAGCCAAGAAAAAGTCTTTAAATTTTAGTAAAACTATTATATTAATTGTCAAGTTAAAAAAACAATTTAGAAAAAAAATTCTTCATAGAAAAGGCAGAGTACTACCAAAGATAATATTATTATCTTTGGTACTACATAGATTCCTGTCATATATGTATACCTATATATATA
>JAOPUG010000090.1:23706763-23719324 GCA_027564375.1 Micropterix facetella | reverse complement strand
GACCTCTTGCAGATGCGCCGAGTCGTCTTCGTTCGTCGCATTTGTATGGGATGTTCTTATGAGATTTGTATGAGTTTTGTATGACATTTAAATCTACAGCGTCGCCTTAAACAAAAGCTGCAATCCATACATGCTTTCTATAAGTTGGATGGTTTTTTTGCATGCCAATCCATTCAAATGCGATTAATGTAATCTGTAACTTTCGGCTACTTCATTTTTCTACCTACCAAAAATGTTATCAATTTTACAGTAACGTAAAAAATATAGTTTATAATGTTTAACATACCTGACCATCTCTATTTCTCGATTTTTTTATTTTATTATTTTTTTTTTAATAATTTTTGTATAAAGTAACCTAAGTTGACAATTATTATATTTTTTTGATAATTCGTTTATTTTATACATAGGTTTCCATTTCATGGAAATATTTCTGTTTTTTTTTTCTATTTATCTACAGTTTAAAGCAGACTTTAGTCAACTACCTAATTGTCAAATCAAATCAACTTTACTTTCTCTTGTGGCAGGTAAATACATTATATCAGAAATTCTGTTTTAATGATGTTTAAATGTTATTATTGTTAAAATCAAATTAATACTTTCATTAATTTCATTTGAATAAATGTGCAACGACTGTCGAATTCTAATGCTTTTATTTTATATTCCGAATCAATAAATTGATACTGATACTGATGAGTATATGGGTACTCTAGTCACAGAATTATAAAACCTGATTTTATCTATCCATCTCATTTACCCGTACTTTTCTAACCTATCTATTGCCCATTAATTATATGCAATTACAATATTTTTCTTTATATGCAAATTAATTTATATTACTTATTGGAAATAACAAATACGTGCAACAATTTTCTTAATTTTAAACAGCTGATCACTGAGGTTGTCTAACCTCTCGCTATTTGTTGGAGAAAGATTATATTGTAATTGCTGTATTTGTATTCAACTTAAATAAGTTATAAATATCCAGTAAAGAATATTTTATTTCTTTCTGACTTAATTCCTGAGATCTCAAAGTTTAGACAGATCATAGAAAAAATAAAAAACACAGAAATTTATATTTTTTGGAATTGTCTATTCACATTATACCGTATGTAGCGCATAATGTTATCGACCCCACCTCCAACCGAAACTAGTTTCTACGCAAACGCGTTTAAACATGTCTGCCGGATATTTATTATTAAAACCCAACGTTATTCAAATGTCCGTAAGTATACAAATTTTATCTTATCTGGGAGTGACAACTAGTCGTCGAGATAGCATGCGAGAGGAGGTACAGAATCAGAAATTATGTGCAGGTCGCTCGATCTTCGCCGGGGGAATTATTTCTGGACATCGGCCGTTATTCTTCAATGACCCGCCTTCTCGGAAGCGGTCGAGACGTAAAAAACAAACACAATTTAAACGAACACTGTTTTCGCTTCGTCGATAGGTTTATTAGGGTTTGAAAACCGCAGAAATGCACACTTATGGTGGACAAAATCAGATGTCTGAAATCCAAATATAATTGTGATGAAATTTCAGGAGGATATTTTAACCTGTGACGTCAAGCGATAACCCCTCAAAGAGAAGGCAATTCAAAAGACAAAGCTTATGCAAAACACGTCATTTAATTTTGTGCTCAAGTCACAGTGTTTACAGTTATGGACCTTTCAAAGTTTATGAATCAGTGCATTTACTTCCATTCGATTATGGATGCGTGCTGCCGACTCCCACGAGGAATAACTAATTTGCAAGAGAGATCTTCACCTATGCAAGTGGATCAGAAGATATCACGTTAAGGCGACGATGTCTGTAAAAAAACTCATACAAATCCCATAGGAACATTCATACAAATTCGCCGAACGAATATGGCTCGGCGCATTTGTATGAGAAAAAGGTGCTGAAGAAAATATTGTTCTTAAAATACACTAATATTTTATTTGAAAAAAAATAAATATCGACGGTACTGCAAGTTTAATGTATATAGTTTATGTAAAAAAACAGCAAAAAAACATACAACAAGTAATGTTCAATAGTAAAAATGGATGAAACTTACACTTTTTATTGTTAAGTATATATTTTTTTTATCAAGAAAAACTATTTTTTTAAAACTCTGCGATAGTACCGTACGTTCACACTTATACGGTTTACCGAATCTGTTTCCGTATACATCTTACCGAATACGGCAAATAACGTATGTATTCACATTTAATATGTTTGTTAATTCGTTTCTCCACATCGGTAGTACCGTAGATTTAGTTTGTGAAAAAACATCGTTTTTCGTATACGTTTTACCGAATACGGCAAAAAACGTATATGTATTCATATTAATACGTCACTCCAAATCGGTAGTACCGTAGATTCAGTTTGTGGAAAAACACGGCAGCAAAAATAAACGAATCAGTTTTTTACCGCATCAGGTTTTACCGTACCGTGTGAATACAAACCATATGTTTGCATACGCCACTGGAAACCGTATACGAAAACCGAATCGGTAAACCGCGACGTGTGAACGCGCTGTTACTACTGTTTTTGAGCTTCGTGGTCCTGCTGTTTAGTGTGAGCGATAGAAATTAAAATTTCCTTTATAGCTCCCAGATTTTTTCTGTTTTCCAATCCTTTTTGAAAAATCTGAAATAGCTATTTACAAGAAAGGTACCGTGAGTTTTGATATTTTTTTCAGTTGGCTAGCATCATCAGTTAATTCAATACAGTAGTTCAAAAATAGCCAAAAAATGTAATCGTCGAAATTTACATCGTCGCCTCTAGTTAGCGTGAGAGAAGTTTGTTTTCTAATTACAAATCAAAGAAATGCCACGAAATGAGTGTTATCAGATAATAACAACTGGGAGAAATTCGCTTTCACGTATATAGGAAAGCGTTTCAGATTAAATGTTTTAATGGATGGTGGTATTTCCCCTCGTAAAAGTATGCGGTGGCGTGGCTGCGACCGGATCGGATACATAATTTAAAAGCGCCCTCACATTCGAGTGCATTAATGCTCGGAGTGCACATTTATTTAGCGCGTGGGTGTTTCGCGGGTCTGTCGTAAGAGCGTTAGCAGTATTTGCCTTTGCGCCGCTCCACGCTCAAGTACAGCCGTTTGGACTGGTTATTTCAAACATCTGACGTATTCGCAAAGCGACGGTGCTAACGAAGGACTGTTGCACGGGCGCCTGGAGTGCCATGCAAATAATATTGCATATAAATGAGTGCATAAAACCAAAGATATTTATACGAACGCAACACTTGCAAAGTTCCTAAGAAGCCCAACCCATTCAATATCGAAGTCAGATGCTAGCTTGAGAACAAAACAAGACATCGTATTATTGTGTTTTATAGCCCATAAATACGCAGTAAAAAAACAGTATGAACTCTGAACTTCTCGCTGATGGATGGCAGTATCCCCCCAGTAAAAGCGGATCCACCTACTCGATGCGTTTGAACGGTCGTTGCTCCCGCCGTGGTCACAGCAGCGTCACATTCACGGAAGCAGAGGCAGAAACAACCTGGGAAGCCGCCATCTCGCATTTCATCAAGGTCGTCGGAACGACACACTACATATGAAAATAAAATATTTGTCGTAGGTACCGTACGTTACGAGTAGCATGCGTTAATTACAAAATGCTTGCGCAAGATTTTGCTTTAGGGTTCCTCCACGTCGTCATGTGTCACCATTCCCTGCCAAGGCTCCGATGTTAGATATGAGTAAAAGAAGACAGTGCCATCTTGCGACTCGTGTAAGTACTCAAGGTAATATACGCAGGAAACTGCTGCGATATCTCTACTCGCTCATTACCTGGTCCCATGTCCGACATGACCCAACCCAATTCCCAAATACAAAACCACAAATTTTCAGTGCAGTTTCAGTATCAGTTGGAACATTCAAGGACCATTATAAGAATATGTTATTAAAAGAAGATTTTTTAGAAGCCAAATATTTATAGATTTTTTTTAGAATGATTACTTGTTAATTTGATTATAATTATAAACTTTTAACGTGATATTTGATGTTGATTATTTTGATTTCTATTTATTTAATTTTGATTATTTTATTTTAATTTCACTAAATGGTGGTACCTATCATGCTGTGTCCTGAAACCAGAGGCGCGAAGCGGTTTTTTTTAACCGTTGGATAATGCAACTGTGAACTGTCAAACCAACTTTAATATCATGGATTCGATGGGTAACGAATTTATTTGACCCCAAAGTGGCAACACCTTTTTTTGACGTTTGGAGACTGTTTACTTTTCGAGTGCCCGATCGTTGATGTGCGATTTTGTCAGTGGAAAGTGTGGAAGTGGGATGGAGAATCGAAATCAAAGGTACATATATATAAATTTTATATTATGTATATAAAGTTATGGTCGATTTTTGCATAGCGCTGCCATATGATCAACGAATGTTTAACTGATTATTCGATTTAATTAGACACAGCGCATGGGTAGAGAAGTAATAATAAAACAAATTATTATATCACATGGACATGTAAAATATTCTAAAACACAAAGGTGTCCGGCTATTGTAGGATTGGGGCGGAGCACCGAGCAGAAGAAATGGAGGAGGAGGACAATTTAATATTGATTGGCAACGCCGCTTGCTATTTAGCCGATCACAACTTTTTCTCATAATGTCAACATCGCTTGGGAAAAAACGGCAACACTATAAGTTGCAAAAATCATAGCAATGAAAAAAGAAACAAAAAATATTCAAAAATGTTACAACAAAAGACCACACTATAAAAATACTTTAAAATATGTCTGGCTAATGTTTCAAATTGTCAAGTTTTGTGTAAAATGACGTTATTTTTGGGAGTGGCAAAATCGAACCGCTAGCAATAGGGATTGAAAGAATCGCAATCGTGCCGCAGGTTAAGATATCCAGATGATACCCATTATTTGCAGCGTTTGTAGTTATATTACATAGTCTTTGTCTATTTTCAGTTTTAATTTTGTCTATTTTTTGTATTGACAGTTGCAAAAAAAAAAAAAAATCAAGGGCGATGGGGAAAATATCAATAACGTAATAAGAGATTACAGACTACACACATATGTACGATACACGAATAACAAAAATATCCGGTCGGATATATGAATGACCTAATCGTCAATTTATTGAATCATTGCTGCTGCAAACACATACCTACACAGCAAACGACGATCTAAATTACATCCATATGTAGGCTATGTGTACGCGCCTATCCTAGACATGATGACTATGCCCAGTCATGCCTGATTTGTTTTGAAACAAAAAACCTATTCGAATTGTTTATCCACGGTGCGGACGTTGACTCATGGCGTATCTTTCGTTATCGCATAAGAGAAAGATAATTATTATTTCCTAGTAGAAATTATTAACATCAGTCCTAATTCGATACTAAATTGTCATTGTTTTAAAGTTTAGTAACAGTGACTTAAAGAAGAAGTTGCGCTGCTTATGGGTGCAATGACAGAACTGGTCGCCGGCGCATGGACAAAATTATAATAGCCTCCGGTCCAACGACTTAGCTAACAAATACAACACTTTAAAATTCAAATAAGGCCATTACCAAACCAGCGTCGAGAGCTATTGTTACATTATGCGGCTGTTTTTTTATTATTTTTTTAAAAATGATAGACGCTAGCGAGAACGATTTTTTATCGTTTCCGGCAGAAATTCAGTGAATCAGCTAAAATGCGCTTTGGACCGAGTACAAATGGCAAACTGACCACATCCAAAGATGGCCGATGAAACCAAGAATGTGTACACCCACATAAATTACCTAACCAGCTTTTCTACGCTCGGTAAACTCGTACCGGGTACTCGGTCGGTTGGATTGGAAGTGTTCTTGCTCTGCGTATACTTGATTGCACAATCAGTGCGTGTCGATATCGTTAATAAGCGCGCGCACGCCACACGATCATCATACCTGGCGAACTAACGTCAAGGTTTATTTATTTATTTATTCCCTTAACTGGTATCGGGGGTCGGATTGACCCCAGCGCTGGATTGTTTCGAGATTCATTCCAAGCGTATTATGCAATTCTTGGGCGTCAGATGCAGCTATATTTGGGCTAATTGCTTCTATTTTCCCTTTTATTGTATCGCATATCCCTTGTGCTTTTGTCAAGTGCTAAAAAATATCACATTTTCTTTTGCTGACATTTTACATGGACTGAAATAAAAAAATACATCCAAAACAGAAAATAAAGGTAGATTTTTCTTAAAAGGTAGGAAATTACCTAATTTTTAATTTGTGGTCAAGAAAGCCCTACCCCTTATTTATGCAAAAAAAAACGATACCGATTGGGGGTTAATATAAGAGCGGCAACATTGTTACAACTGGACGAAACTGCTGTTATGATTATATACATTAATATTGCTGCAAATTAATATTTAGAATCTAGAGAAAGCGCTCGAGGATAGCAACATTACGGAATTTCTAATCGGACTCGTGGTGATAATTCATATAATGTCGTTTGTTTTATCTGAATAAAAAAACCAAACTGACGACCTCATTCGATTTCGGAATATGCAGTTCGCCGGCGAGATTTTTATCGTATCTGCCATTACATGCACGCACCCCTCCCTTATGTAAACAAAATGGCGAACGTGACGAGTTTTGACAGTTGTGATTTTTTTTATATGCTGCGTTCCGTTTGGCTCTACGGTGTACAGAATTTCCTGCATGCGATTCACCAACGCCAGTGACGAGTACCATTTGGGTCTAGGCAGTGCAGAATCTCCAGACGACTTTCCCTAGAGAACGCCCATGCCTTCGAGTCGTGGCGGTTGCTGCGAATTCTGCGATTTATGACAGCTGCATCTCGGTAGCCATCGCTGGTGATATGGTCGTTTTTAGACATTTAAAATAAAAGTGACGTGTATACTTAAAGTAATATATGTTGTGGCGTTTTTCGTGCTTTTTCCCTGAAATGGTTTTAACACAATTAACGGACCCGGACACGCTGAATTCCAAGAGAATGACAAGACAGCGTCCAGCGTTCCGTTTGGAGTTGGATTTACAAGCGGTCCATTTGAGGAATTTGCAGCATTTGATAAAAAACGATTGTTTTTTTTTGTGGTTTAAGTGGCAGGCATATTTTTAAAGCAATTTAAAAACACACTACTAAAATCTATCATTTTAAATGGAGATTATTTTAATTTAAGGTACACGGGAAAATAGAAATTAACAAAATATTGAGTCGCTCGCACGAAATTGTACAAAAAATGTTCGCCTTCGGGGTTAGATTACAATTAAATAATTAATGATTTTGGATGGTTCTGTGAAAAATACATTAAGTCCTATCAACATAATAGCCTTTTATCACCTTTAATTGTAAAATAGCTCATTAATCTTTTTTCACAAGTATTTTTGTCTAACGTATGAACTAATTTTGAAATATTCAGAAATGTATTCTCTTTTGGTATTTGTTTTAAAAACTCGCAAAGTGAATGAAAAAACAAAGCAAATTATAAACTATTATTGTATTTTCGCAAATTTATGGGTTTTCACGACTATTTTTGTGAAATTTACGCCGTCATTTAAAAAACCCAACTTTTTTTTGGAATATTGCATACGATGAAAAATAGAGCTCTTCAAAAATGGTGTTGTTTTCTAAAATCGACTTCTCGATTGCCTGGGGAGACACTATTTCAATATCACGATCACGAAAAACTGTCAAATCGTTGCTTTGTTGACATGATTTTTGGAAACTGATTTTTGATTTTTTTAAAACGCCTATATATTTTTTATTTATCGAGTCCGGACAAAGATTTTTAGTCTAGTTTTTAGTTTGAAGAGTCCGGATTCAGTGTAGTGAATATAGTCGGGTGATGTTAAAACATATCCAGTCTAGGGGCTCACATGTAATAGGTAAATACATAACAATACTAGATTTGACATTCCCCAAAGGGAACGCATCTATGCTGCGGTCCGTTTGGCTCTATGGAGTGCAGAATTTCCAGCATGCGGTCCAGCAAACGTTAGTGACGCGTCCCATTTGTCTCAGCAGTGCAGAATCGCCGGAGGAATTTCTCCAGAGAACGAGCATGCTTTCGAGATGAGACGGTTGCTGTGAATTCTGTGTTTTATGACAGCTGTCATCTCAGTAGCTATTGAATGCTCGTTTTTAGACAAATTTAAAATAAAAGTGGCGTTTGTACATTTAAAGTAATATATTTTGTGCCGTTTTTCGTGCTTTTTTTTTCACTGAGCTGGTTTAACGGACCAAGACATCAAATTTACAAGCGGTCAATTTGAGGAATTGCAGCATTTGCTATAAACGATTTGACAGTCCCCAAAGGGAACGCATCTTTATACTTGCGTTTTTTTGTGTATTACATGCGCATTTTAAACTCCCACGTGCCGCAGAGGCTTTCGTGGCAAAGTTTGGCTGCCTCGCCCACACATCAACTCGCCAAATAAGGACGTGTCCGCCACATCTCTTCCTCGCAACTATCTCTTTCGATACAAAGCAAGTATTTCGCCTCCTCGCCCACCATAACCACTATAAATAATAATAATTAAAAAAAAAATAACGAACCTTTTCCGAATAAAACTTCCACGTTTATTTCATGTATTTATACGTATATTATCACAAATCCTGGTAGACTTTTAAACACAATCACGCAACATACAAAACTCGCGACAATTGGCTTCGACGTTCGCCTCCCTAACATTTACAAATATAAAAACGTCCACGAAACCAAAATCGAATAATGATAACTACTTAACGCTCTAATATTATTGTAAATAAAATTCGTTCACAGTCACTGCCGTTTTTCTTCTTCCAAAATATATGCACGTTACGTCTCGCCGCAGAACGACACGATGTTAGATATTTGTATAAAATAGTTTTTTTTAATTAAATATATACACGCTTACGAATTACTTTTTTTATACATTTAACGATACAAAAAATATGATAAGTCGGGTGTGTGTGTGTGGTTTTTGATAAGTAGGATGGTTACAAATTACAAGCCGATCTACGAATTTCATAAGAAAATATGATTCGAATGTGTGATTGAAAAACTTAAGTTGCCTTTTAAAAATGTAAGAAAATACGAAAGTAAAGCACCATAAATGGACAATCGAGTGGTATGTATGGGCTGGATATGACGATGCGGTTTTTGAGCCTGGGACGCGTTAAAAGGAGCGAAAGACTAGGATACCGCGTCGCTCCTTATAGCGGGTCTCTTCCTTAGGCCGATAGCCGGCGGAAAATGGCATTAAGAGGCGAGGAATCGCGCTTTATGACTAATGTTCCTCGAAAATTATAAACCTATTATTAAAGCACTGTACAACAACAATAACTTTTCTTTTCTTTCTCAGGGCTAAAGTTCATCTCGCGCACGATCTCAGCGAACATTTCGTTGACGTTGGTACGGCTCTTGGCGGAGGCTTCGACGAAAGGGCAGCCCCACTGCTGCGCGAGGTGGCCGCCTTCCGGCGCCGGAACCTCGCGCTGGTGTTCCAAGTCCGCTTTGTTCCCGACCAGCAAAATTGGCACGCGCTCAGTCCCCTTCACGCGCGTGATCAGCTCCTTCATTGGCTTTATGTCCTGGAACGTTTGGTGATTCGTAAGAGAGTACACCACGACGAACCCTTGCCCGTTCTTTATGTACAAATCGCGCATAGAGGCAAACTGTTCCGTACCGGCTGTATCCAAGATCTCCAAGACGCAAGGCGAATTGTCCACCTCGATCTCCTTGCGGTAAAAGTCCTCGATTGTCGGATCATACTTCTCCATAAAGCATCCAGATACGAACTGCACGGTTAATGCACTTTTTCCAACCCCGCCCGAGCCCAGCACGACTACTTTGAATTCACGCATTTTTGTTTTCGTTTCTCTCGACACTAAAACGTCAACCTCACATCACAGGGGTTCTTTCCGAGAGCGCGCACCGACGAAAAACGCACTGGATTCCAACAACAAAGCCTGATTTCCGAAGTGACGAGTGCCATCACCGCGCTACGGTCTCCTCCGCGCCGCCATTTTAACTGACTGACTTGACGCTCGCCAAGCGTCCTCCATTCATTTTCAAAACGGCGCTGCCATACACAACCATAACAAACCAACAACAACACTCAAAACTCACCCTAACGAAACAAACACTCGCGAATCCGCATTAAAATAATAAAAACTAAGCAAAAAACTAGCAAAACATGCAATAATAAATCTCCATAAAGCAATAATTATATAAAACATAAAAAAAATAATATTACTTGCAACGCTGCAACAGCGCCGCCATCGTCGTGAACTGTAAACTCTGAAGACATTTTTTTTACTTTCATTATTATTTTTTTTTACTATTTTATTAAAATCGTATATTTTTACAACATTCCATTCATTCTCTTTTGTAATAATATATATTTTATTCGAATGGTAGCGCCACCTGTTTATTTGTTAGGCTCTGTCGGTAAAACAGCGCACGCAATCGGAATTGCCAAAATTAGAAATTGGCAAATAAATGACAGTAGCGGCTATGCACACAGACTTGGTATATAATATACGATAGGTAAAAATACGTACGGTCGTTAGTGCGGCAGCTAAAAGTAACAAGAAACCTAATTTATTTTAAATTAAATCGAAGTATACAAACATTTAAAACTTGGGTAAGTGTGCTTTTGCATGAAAAATACGTGTTTTTCCCCAAATTTGTTTAGGGTGGAGCATCATCGATCTGGGCGTGGTTTTCATCGCTGGTTTATTTTTCAGGAATGGCTTATCAAGATGGAAAAGGACAAGCGCCGTACGCTCCCAATTTCCCGCCCACGCAGGGTCAAATGGGGGGCTACTCCCCTCAAGGAGGCGGATACCCTCAACCCCAACCTGGGGGATATGTCCCGCCCGGTATGGGGTACCCGCAACCCCAAGGGGGCTATGTTCCGCAGCCACAGGCTCCGTACGCACCTCCGGGTTACAATCCTGGACCGATCGTTCAACAACCGGGACACGGGCAACACCCCTCTCAAGCTACGGGTAAGATTACATTTTTTTTATTAAATTGCGAATTTCAATACAAAAGAGTCCATTTGGGCGGGGCTTCTCTTGTCTCAGGGCCCTATGCAAAATAAGGGACTCTCTCAGATGCATTGGTAGCCTATAGCCCATATCTGTATAAGAAACATAAGTGGGCACTGCAAAGACTTCAAAAGGCATGTGCCAGATTTTGTTTCACTATACATCCTCGACATCATGTCTCCCCATTTCTTAAGCTCCAAATAGCCTCTTTTGTGTTGAAGACAGTTGAATTCAAAGAATCTAAGTAGTACATTTACTCTAGGATGTGCAGGTCTGGTGATGCTTTCTTACATTTATATCTTACAAGAGCACTTAGTAATCTTCCATCGTCCCAAACACACAAAGTCTGGCTTCTATGATAGTTTCTCTTAATGTTCGCCAATTGTGTAGAATCAGCTGATAGCGGCTTTACGTACACTATCTCTATCTACATTTTAAAAATCTTTTTAAATTTTGGTAACTCATGATGTCTAATTTCTACCCTATTCTTTCTTCAATTATCTATTTATTTGTGGACTGTGTTTGGGCGAGTGGAATCAGGGAGGGCCTACTTACACTGAGCAAAATCTTCTTCACAAAACCCCATTCACCCTGACATAGGATAGACTACCCAAAAGATTCTTGGGCTAGAAATCCTATAAAATCCAAATCTCCACCAGGAAACACTGTAAGCAACCACATTCATCCTTCTTGGACAACAAGCCACGGTTTTCCAAGCCGAGGTGTTCGGCATGGAATGCGTAAAACTCCAAAAATGACTAGAGATAAAAAATAGAAAAATCCTTATCGCTCAGACAGCAGGGGCAGCCTTGGACGCTCTTGCTAAAGCTACCACATAATCTTCTGTGGTTTGGAACTGTATGCAAGAGATCAATAAATTGGGAAAAGCCAACAGGATCACACTAATATGGTCACCTGGCCACAAAGGCATACCCAGCAACGAAGAGGCCGACAGACTGGCAAAACTGGTCACACTGGAATGCCCGGTGGAGCCAGTAGTTGGGGTCCCCTTCACTATGGGCAAGAAAATCATCAGGGACTACTTGGAGCAGGAACATCGGGCTTCCTGGAAACAGAAAAGATTGTCGCCAGGCAATGACCATGATGAAGCAATCACTTCCTACGAGAATCAGGGATCTAAACATGAGCAAGAAGAGCCTTAGAACAACTATCAGTCTCCTTACTGGACACACGACTCTTAGAGCGCATCTCTTCAACCTTGGCTTGACTGAGAGCAAAGACTGTCAGATATGTGTTAAATAACCAGAGGACAGCATACACATTGTGAGTCGCTGTCCGAGCCTCGCGGCGAAAAGGCACGGTTTACTGTGATGAGCTTTTCTCAAACCCAACGATCTGCCCAACTTGAAGGTCAGTGACCTGTGTGGACTGGTAAGTAGTACCGGGCTTCTAGCAGACCACTGACTCAACCACCAGGTGGCAACAAGGGCTGAAGCCAAGCCCCCTGCTCATTTTACTACTAGTACTAACGGGTGTTTTTTATAGAGGTATAGAACTTTAAGTTGGCAACACTTTTTTAACTGGCGGCCATTTTGTC
>JAOPUG010000090.1:23476698-23490198 GCA_027564375.1 Micropterix facetella | reverse complement strand
GGCGCTTTTGGTGAGACGCTAAATCGTCTGAAGTGCATGTACCCCTACACCGGGGCCCCGCCAACTTGACCCCCCCCCCGCGTCCCAACCCTCCCCGCTTGAACAATACGACTGCATTAAATTGGATTTTTGCTATTATTATTGACGCTCTCTAGAGCACTGTCGCGAAACGTGTAGATACCAGTATAATCAGTATTTGGCACGCCCGATAGATGGCAGTGCCGTTAAAAAAATTCTTTAAAATAAACATTGAATTAGTTAAGAGCTTCGCTCCTACCGAGTGTACCACGACACTTCTGTCTTTTTTTATTGTAGAGTATTTTTGAACCCATCTTTCACAGTAAACAGCAGTACCAAGAAGCTTAAAAAACAGTAAGGCACTTTAACAATACTCATAAAATCCATGACTATCGCGTTTTTTTTTAAATGAGGTTCTTGATAAAAAATATATATAAAAAGTGCAAGTTTCAACCATATTCACTATTAAATATTACTTATTATTGCATTTTCTTTTTAATTTTGATATTTTTTAGATAAACTGTAGTACCATCTTGCCGTTACATTAAACTTGCAGTACCATGGATTTTTTATTCAAATAAAATATTAGTAGGTATATTTTAAAAATAATATTTTTTACAGCACGTTTTTATTAATTTTCTCATACAAACGACCCGTATACTGCGCATTTGTATAGGATGTTCTTATGAGATTTGTATGAGATTTTTTAAAAATACATCGATGAGAACTACGCGCCAATTTAGTATTTTTCGAATGCCACGTTTATTTTTTATTACACGAATCCACACAGAAATGGAGTATTCACACGCTGATGTGAGCGTTGTAATACCCATTTAAATAGTATTGACATTCCTAATAATTCCATAATCACATATAAATACTTCATAAATCAAATACTAACGAATACATTTAATTAACTATTCTTTTTTGTTACATTCCTAATTTATATGGCAATAATTATATTAGTATTTTATATCAGTTTATAAACTGAACACAATTTTACACAAAAACGTTTACACAATATGTTGGACATTCTAGATACCCAACCCTCACGCTTACACCACATTCACACACTCAACACACTCTCACACACACACACACACACTAAACACAGGCCTCTTATCTATTTTTTTTTTATAATAAAATTTTTGTTATGTTAAGTAGTTGTCAATGTAATTTCTGCAATGTTATTGAAATCCGTAACCAGTTTTATTATTATATTAAACTGTATTTTCAATGTAATTATTCCCTGTAATACTGTGGAATTTCCAAATTAAAGAAGTGAAAAAATAAAATTTCATGATTTTACCATAGACCTGGCATCGGCCGTCGGCAACTAGGTTGCGAAAAAGAGGCCAAATGGAGTATTCTTGAAATATCGCTAGTCAGTCGGCAGTTCACAGTCGTGCGATTAACATCTCCGCACGTTGTTTCCTCGCCAGGTTTAAGACTTAAAATGCTTTCTTATGTATCGATAAACTGCAAGAATACTTCTAGCAAGCTGCCGAAAGCAATAGAATTAAATTTCACAGGTACGTTATGACAAAACGCAGAAATATTGAAAATTTCGCTATTTTACGCGCGGTAAGTCCCATTTCTTATGATTGTGATTGATGGCTGAATTTATTTTATTATGTCTGTAGATGATTCTTCAGTATGTAGGTATAATTGCTAGTGGGCTTTCGTGTTTATTTTATGTTTTAATTCACTGTGTATAGTTTTTAGCTGTTTATTATTGAATGGATATTTATTGTATTTATTTTGTTTCAAATAGCGAATATTATTATTATTTGTTAAAGTTTACGATTTGAGTTCCGGAAATTATTTTTGATTTCTACAAAAAAATATTTCCAAATACAAATAACTCGAAATAATTTATAAAATATATTTGTCCACCTTGCTTGTTCTAGCCGGTGCAATGTGCGATGTGTAGAAATGTGCGAACGCCGTATCATGACATCCTACGACGCACTAATGCATTTAACCGGCTCAAGATTTAATAATTGACCTGTAGTCAGAACAACTCTTTCTAAAAAAATCGGAAGATCGAATAAAAAAACCAATTTTTGCAGCTTGTGATTTCTTTCATGGTTTTTTATTCAAGCATGTACCTACACATTTCAAAAATAAATTTTATTGACATTTCAAGTGCTAGTTTGGGCCGCTCGCACGCTGAGCGTTCCGCAACTTATTAAGAAGAGGAGAGAAGATACTTTTCGCTATGTTTTGACGAAAAAACAAAATCGACGGTAGGTATTTTGAAATTAGCAAAATAAGCCCTTTCAAATGAACTTAATATACCTACAGCGCCCTAAAAAAATGCCAAAAGGGTTAAATCGATTGAATACAGGTCATTAGATGTAACGCTTATCTTTTATTATTAACGGATACTATTAGCATAATCGCCCAATGTTTACTTTTACGATAAGTTCGTATCAAACCAGCAAAGCCCTTCAATATTATTGTATTGTATGACCATATACAAGTCTTTTATCGTGTTTTCTTTTGCAAAATGGTTGCTAAGCAACCATGACGTCTGTCTGGAGACGATCCTTAGCAATTGATTCAATTATTTCACCAATTAGCATCACAAAACCGTGTCAATCCTTGCTTTGTTTAATTAACAAATTAGAACGGGAGCGGCTGTTCGCCATTTTATTTGTTTTCAGGAATACAAAAAAAACTTACTCGTGTATTGAACGTCTCGCCTGTGTCCTAAACTCAAAGGCAAAGGGCATTCACTTCTCGCACCCAATCAAAATATGACACATCACCGAAAATCACACGAAACGACATAACACTGGCGAATTTATCGCATTTTTAAGACGCTTGCATATTTGGGCGTTTATTTTTAATGTTTACCGTTCGCGGCACGCGACATCTCATTGAAAATGCCGAAATGCGACAGCGAACGCGACAAACGCGCACGGCTGTTTTTGAATGACTGACATAGGTGAGTGAACGAGAGAAGAGGATACAGACACTGGACTGCGAACCGTGACTAGTAATGGATAGTAGCTGTAGGAGCGCTGATGTTGTTTTTTTTCAAATGGCGGCAACACCGAAATGTGCAGCCAGAAGGAGGATTTTAATTTAAAATGTGTTTAATTTTAGCAAAATCTCCAGCAACCAAGCTGCGTGGAACAAACAAAAGAAGAAGAAGAAATTTTAACTGGATGTCTATTGTGAGTTTCTCCCGCCAGAGGGCATAGCGGCGTTTGGTCCCTGAACAGTGTGGTGTGTAAAACAATCGATAGTGTTACCAGATTGCGATCTTACCCGCCAAATTGGTTTTTTTAAAAATAGTTTGGTAAAAATTTTGGGCATTTTGTTTCGAAATGTATGAATTTGTGGTTTTACTGGGATTTCAAAGAAATTGTATTTTTTTATAGTATTATGACTGGACTATAGTATTATGTCTGCAACTTCTTTTTAGTTGGTACTAGTGGAGATTAGTGCAGCAGCCGTCCAAAGAAAATGTGAAGTGACAGACACACTCCGCAAGCGAGTGATATGCCACGCACAGTGCGTCGCTCACTTCCCACCTTCTTGAGCCGCTAGTAGGGCCATAATGGATCACGTGGGCCACCCGATCTCGAGTGGTAGTTGCCAAGCAAGGACCCCCCTTACCCCCGATATTCCAGTAAGGATTGCTGCTCGCTTGAAGTAGAGGACCGCACAAGCAACCTCAAACCTGCAACCAGACATGTGGTCGGAGGAATCCGACTAAATCTGGGAGTCAGGGAGTGAGGCTGCCCGCGGGGTGGTACTTCCCTGTGCCTCACCGCAAGGTGTAGCGGGTATGTGGTGGAGCTTGGTGAGTAGATTTTCTACGTCCCCAAGTCTCTGTGTTTCGCCTCGAGGTGATATAGCGATAAAGTTCGCTGAAACGCTCCGTCGTGGACGAGTTCGCCCGTAGCAGGTGACTTACAATCAATCTGGGCACTAGCCGTTTATGATGTAAAACCAGCCGTTTATAATCTTAAACCAAACCTGGGCCGCTCGCCGTTTGCCCCTTTAGCGGGAGAAAAAGTGTCGGCAAAGATCCCCTTTGTTCCAGTCATTTGGCAGCACTACTGGGAAGTAAGTACCTTGTCCACACAGCGGAGTGTGATCAACGAAGCCGAGAGGTCTTAAAGGGAGTCTGTATTGGTGCCCTAATCAAGCAGAGTGTAAAATAAATCTGTAATAAATAATACTCTAGGTTCTGAGCTGCGGCCATGCACCACAGATGTTTTTATAGGCACATATACGCAGGCAGATAAAGAAGTAGGACGCGTGCGTAGCACATACTGATCTTTAAGTAACTAGTAAATTATAATGAAGGATTTGACGGCCGCCAAGGGCACAATTTAAATCCCGGAATAGATGGCCATGGAGTACTTTTCAATGTTTCAATATCACTGTCTCTCTGCACTCTTTGTCTACGGTATGGCTGTCACTATGAAGATGATAAGCGAGGGAGTGACCGGTCATCCAACCACCAGAATTATTGTTCATTAAGGATTATTGTAGCCACTGTAGGTTACCTTTATAACCGGCAGTACTACCAACCTACAGATCCTGTAACCAGTCTACGTGAGAAACCAGTTTCAGAGCCCACAATAGTCGGAAGCCGCACACATCAGCCATAGCTACCACATATGCGCCTATTACGTTTTTCCTCCAATGCCAGACTCGCACACACCCCTCCTGCTCCACAGCCCTTTGAATGTGGGGTATTCCACTATCTCAAGCGTTTGCTGATCCGGGAGTTCCCCGTTAGCAGTCCCGTTTTCCGTAAATTGTTCCTGGGAAGTCTCAAGCAGTGTCTAGTTAGTCTGAGAATGGGTTTTCTAAAAGCACACCTTGCTTGACTTAGATTTGTTCCTCTCCATCTTTCTTTCACCCAATCTCTCTCTGGTTCTGTCTCGCAGTGTGGTCTTCGTGTATCCCTGTCAATGGTATTGTTGCAGTTCAATGAAGAAACATAAATTAGGGATAGAGAAATAACACAACAAACCATGATTCAGGCAGGGTCAAATGCGGACAAGCACATATAACAATAAATGAATGCGAAATGTCGCAGTCAGATAATGAATACGGTCAGTGGAAAGGCATTAAGACAATGCAACAGCATTGGGCAATCAACAACGACACCGGATGTGTTTGAGCAACGAAGAGGAAGCCAGGTCACAACCCTGCAGGCGCATGTCATACTAGCCGACTATATAAGGCATAGAACATCGCTCGACAGCATGCTCATTCGCAATCAGTCAACCGGACAACGGTCGCGCTACAACCATCTCGTGATCTGTACATTTCAAGTTATATAAATTCGTATGCGTAATAACACTGTAATCCTCAAATTCAAGTACAATAAAGTTTATTTTGCCACTACGAAGCATCGTCAGTTACTTACCAATAAACCACCGGTAGTCCCATAAGGCAGACAACGGTACGGTAAAGTATTATTGGTTTTGGCTCAATTGGAGAGTTAGCCGATCCCTATCATACGAGTATCTGCCTCCATATTTTCCCCTACTCCGCTATGTCCTTTCACCCTTGTAAGGCTTATTCTGTTATCCTGCGCAATCTTTTCGATGGTCTCATGGCATTCGCATATTAGTTCGATGGTTATCACTATTATAAATATAAGTAGGTAGGTACTCGAGTAACGAACCCAAGCCAGGCGACGTATATGGGAATTATCCCCTTTCAGCCCAGCGGAATGCGTAGGTATTCGTATCGCGGAAGGATATTTGTGCAATCCATGAGAATGACATGTACTTTAAAAAACTTATACTCGAAAGTAGAAACTATATTATAATATAATAATATACATAATATACTGTTTAACGTAACTTATTAAAATTATGGCTTCAATATCTAAATTATCCAAAACGCGACAGGTCTACCGTTAACTACCGAGTAGTTCGCTTCCATCACCGCGTGACATAATATTTATTCAATCTACTCTCTGACAAAATTAAACTCGTCACAAAAACGGCAGGTGTATTATTAATCATTTCCATTATCGGGTGCGTGGAGTTAATTAAAATTAATCGACGAGGGCAGATCTACTATCCGCTATAAATTAGCGATTCAATAATTGAAAACCGGTTAGACGTACTTAATGTCAGAAATCGGTAAAATCTTAAAACAATTTTTTTAAATATTTGTAACGTGATGAATTGCATCCGCATACCGCATTATATATATTCAACAGTACTACCGTCGATTATACGTCTAATAGTTTAATAATCGTCGGCTAATAATAAAATAATAATTAGCCGTATAATCAACGGTACTACTAATTCCAATTCTTAATAAATTATAAAGTCAATTATGTGGACTGGTTTTTTTTTTAAATTTTTTAATTATCTTTTTATTCAGTCGCTGTTCTTGTGTTTTAATCTTTGTATCCGATTACATTCGAAATTATATTTTACCTGGTAACATTATTATTTATGTATAATTTTATCCCCTCGCTATTTCAATTTCTTTATTTAACTTTTTATTACAATATAATTTTTCCTTTCAAAACATTTATTTAACCGCTACCTTGTCTTATTTGAAGTCATCTAACTATTTATTTTATTACGCGTTTACGATGGATATTTTTAAATATTATTCGCGTACTTTATTAATGACACTTTCTAGAACGAACTTTAATTTGTAGTTATCTAGTTTAATATTATTAGTTAAATTTTATATTATTAGATCTCAAGAAAAATCGTGTAAATTGTCATCAACGTACAGTAATTTTTGTGATAATTTTGTATGTCGCCAGTATCTGATGACCCCATTTATAATATATTTTAATCATATTTTAGCAGGTTTTGGAGATAATTGTTGAAATTATGATATTTTAATTTTTATGCATTTCTTAGACTATTTATTGTCCAAAAGTAAAAATACACTAAGTTATAGATAAATAAATCAGTCAGCAGATTATTCGTTTTCTTTTGTAGTCCACAATAATTAACAAAATATAAGAAGTAGAATGATTGTGGAGTCTCAGTCTGCGTGTGACTACTCGTGAGACTTTTAGGGATGCGTGTCATGCAAGGTTAAGAATCTGAGAGGCGATTTTTTTAACTATAGAGAAAATATCATTTCATGACATTGTATGTCTCATTTTGGCACTCTACGTTCGAATCTCAATGTTTGACATTTTCTCTATTAATTTAAAAATCGAGCCCCCGAACTACTTTAAGAATTTGGACTATTTAATTTCAGGGAAGAGAGGCTACATTTCATTAGATCTAAGTATGTGGAAAAGCGATGGGTCTTACAGACCTGTCTAGATGCGACAGAAAAACTTATAGAAGTAGAACATGCTGTAAATAACGGGGAGCTAGTTCATCTTCTTCAAGCGTATGCCGAAGGAGCTGATTTACAAGCGCCTCTTCCTGGTTCTGTAAGTATGACATTATTTAGAAACACCCCGCTAGGTGCAGTAATATATTTTTGAAACGATATTTTCACAGAAATAATTGATGATGAAATGTTAATTATTTATGTTGATGATATTATTATTTATGATGAAAGTGGTTATTCATAATAAAAGCAAAAATAGATATGTGCAATATATGAGTCAAACATTAAAATCAAAGTTTTTACTAACATTAAAAAAAAATAAAAAAAATAGCACATACTTTGGGTATGATCAGTGGGATGCTTGACACTGTTTACCTTTTTCAATATTCTCAATGTTGAGTAATATTTTTGTTGTGGCAATCCTCAGACTATTTTTAAAATGTGAATCTGTGATTCTTGTCCTATTTTTGGACATTTTTTATGCTAGAACAATTGCTTGCTAACATAGGTACTGCCAGCGAGAAAACAATTGCAAATATCGCCGCTCACACGTACAACATACATATTCACAACAAGAGTTTCCGTTCGCAAGCTCACCGGCATCTAACTGATCGGCTGCCGACTGACGCCTGATGATGTTTTTGACCTTCGCATCGGCAGGGATTTACAGAATGCGGGCTGAATAGAAACCTTCGGCAGGCCGCATGTTTTAGACCCATGATTTAAACTTAAAGTGACTAAAAACTATAGAAAAATAATTTGTGCATGGTGGATGTAGCATGTAGCATTTGGATTATTAAATATGACAGTCATTTTATTTATTGCTATAAACACATTTTTTTTTCATAGAAAACTGGTCTATTTTAAAACATTGTTTTTTCGAGTAATATTGGGAAGACACCTCAGGTAGGTACTTAGTTTTACTATAACAATGGGGATGTGTGTACCACAAAACTTCTTATAGGTGACACTACCGGCGATTGACCCATAGAGGTGTGAAGTGAGCAATACACCGCACTAGCTAACATCGAGCATCCGCACATAACTCGGTCAGTTGACTGCCGCAGTGCTGCCAGATGACTGGCTCAATTTACGGTCAAAATACTGTTTAAAACCAGAAAAAAATCAATTTCTTAGCAATATCAGAAAAACCACCAAAAATGCATACATTTCGAAATGTAAAATGCACAAAACTTTAAAAACAGCTAATATTGCGAGTAGAACTGCCAATCTGTTAACACTGTTGTCGATTAATCTTAGTATTGAATCCTATAACCCAAACCTCGTACGAATGCTGCTTTGTCCATTGTTTAACACATCATTGTTTGGATATTTTTTAAAACAAACTTCAAGTATATTTCTGTCATTTAATTAACAAACTGATGGAATTTGATGATTTATTTTATATAAATTTTATCTCCACAAATTGACACTCTTTGGTTTTGACCTTTTTTTATGAATCCGTTTTTTTGATAATTCTGAAAAATGTTGTTTTTGACCCATAGCAGGTTTAGCCAAAATTTAACTTAATTATCTTTGGTTGTGATATATTAAATTGAGTATTTTTAATTTCATTTTCAGGATTGCGGAGAGACCGCCCTTCATCTAGCAATTGCCCGCGAATTAGGTGATGGTTCCCGTCTCCACTTGGTAGATTTTCTAGTCCAAAATGGGGGCCCCGGTCTTTTGGAACGCGCCACCGTCAACGGCGCTACAGCCATCCAGTTGTGTGCAGCTGCCGATCGACCGGAGATCTTGAAAATTTTATTAAGAGCGGGCGCTGGGAGCAACGGAACATCTAGCGCTTTGGAGATAGCGCGACAGCTTGGACATATTTCCTGCCAACTAGTTTTAGAGAGTGTCGATCGTGGAGAACGTGGTATGCTGGATAATGTGAATGTTGATTGGAATTTGTCGCACGATGACGGTTCAACAGACTTTTCAGATGACGATACTGTCATCGACGAGAGGGTAAGTTTATACTGTTTTAGGTTTTCACTAAGTATAAAAATAAATTCTTAATGCGGCTATTAGATAAGAGTGCTGTCGAATTAAGTGGAAACCATTTTGAATGAGATAAGATTAGGGACATTGTGAAATATTTTTTCGCATAATCTTGTTTTTGCTTTTGACGAGATTATCAATGAGATTCCTGGAAATGAATAAGAGAACAATGAGATTCTACATTTCCTTCAGAAATAGCCTTTTCAAATCTAAGTCTAAGTCTTTGTAATAGTCTAATCGGGGGGAGGGGGGTAGTTAAGTTGGTGGGGACCAGAGGGTGGGGTACAGGCACTTCTGATGATCAAGCAGCAACCAAGCTGCGTGGAACTGCCACAAATAAAAGAAGAAATGTCTCGCACTTCTAACGGTAAAACGTCTCACCAAAAACATCTCATTACAATTTTTGCTAGTTCACTCTCGTCGCACTAACCCTGGTAAAAGAGCTTCGCAATAAACAGATAGTAAAACAGTAGATACTTGCGATTTGGTTGTTTCAAACAAATCACAGTCATAAAACGCTTCCACAAAGCGTACAGATGTTTCGCACAGTGGTAATCGCGGAATAAATATGAAAATTATTTATGAAATAAATACTGTACGTTTTATGTTTTGAACGCTGCATTCTGGTTGACAGTTTTATTGCCAATTGAAAATGACCCGATTTACTATGTATTTGGTGCCTCATAAGGGCTAAAAACTGCCCTGAACACCGCGCGTTTTGGTCTTACGGTACTGGAAAGGTACAAATTGCTCAAGACCGTATGATCCCGCGGCACTTGAAACATAATACATAATAATATGTGTCACTCTTGAATTGAATATAATTTATCAAAAATTTGCAGTTGTGTCATTTTTGCCTAATAGAAATGCATACAAAATATCTTAAAAAATCGCCAATCATAAAAAATTACATAATCCTAAATGTCGCTTTTTTAGGGTTAACATACAAAATAAATCTTGTTCTTGTCGTCAAAAATGTCACAAAATCGATACGAATGCAGCCGGATATAAAATTTTATTGTCATAAAAATGACATAAAGGAGAAATTTGACTTATTTATTTTTAATTTATTTATCATATACTATTGGAGTGCATCACTTTTTATGTCCTACCAATAATGAAAATGCTCAAACTAAAAGTAACACTAGTGCTCTACAATCAAAAATTATGTATAATTTGTGTCATTTTTGCAGATCATTGAGACTATATTAAAATGCCATTTTAGCCAATAAAACGAAAAATTTATTTTTTGTAGGTGTGTCACTTTTGAAGTGAGGTGCGGTATATGTGCTTACACCTAGGCATGATAGAATTATAAAAAATGTATTTGATTGTAAGATAGAATAACACTGTCTTTATACCTTACATTTTACATATTCCTTTCAGAATGGCAGTGTGACTCCAGAACGGAAATGTCCTCGTTCAAGACCTCCATCCTATGCCGGCGGAGGTGGTGTTATTATACCTCAGGGAAATGGTGGAGATTCACCTGTAGCTCTTCGATCCAGGTCTTCCACTTGCGATTCTCTACACGCTCCACATACCCCAACAACCTTGCCTAGGAAAAATAATATCTGTAAGTTTTTATTTCTGCCTCTAACTATTTAATATTTTACTTTTTGTTTTCACGGTTTAAAAGGGTTTCGATGGAAGAAGTTGGAAAATATGTCGATCTAAGTCCCACTATTTATACTAATTGAATCGTTAATTACAGAATGGGAACGATTGTTTATTTTGAAATTTTACAGGAAACACAACAAACAGTGTACTGAAAGATTCCGAGCTCCGTATCTAGCGACTTAATGCGATAATATCAAAATGTGTAAATAATTGGCTATAAATTATTCAGGAAAAAGATTACATATTTTAATTATGGTCAAATTGATGTATAATAATTACATAATTTACCTACATTATTTTAATTTTTTTTTATTTATATGCAAAGTTATTTCCCGCCAAACTTTTTCTCTTTATTCTTTATTTATTAAAGAAACTACATAATGAAAATAATAACAATAAAGTATTGAATACTAATAAAATATAAAGCCAATCAGGAATTTCAACATATCAAATAAAACAATGCGATGCCCGCCTTCTACTGCAAATAGAGCGGTCTCCATACGGACTTCGTTTGACTCGCAATGCAAAACTTTCTGGAAGTGCTTCCACTGTAAACGAGTGAGTGGAGCGGACTGAACAAGTACAAAGGGTCACAAAAGTGGTCATTGAGTAGAGCGAATTTCCAACGAACTCCTTTCGACTCGCAACAGTAAATTTCATAGAAGTGCTTTCACCATAAACGAGCGAGCGGAGCGGACTGAGCGAGTTAAAAGGAGTCCGATGTGTCCTTTTATCGGGCGCTAGTTTTGAATTGACTCTGTTAGAACCACTCGCTCCTCAAACCATCCCTGCCGCTTTCTCATCCTCGCCAGTCAGTTCAGTAGCCGCTGCGACGCAGTGCCCAAGCAACGTGACATAGAGCTCTTCATTTTTGTCAGACACCAACCACAAATATTATCTACCCACAGATATAAAAAAATGTTGGTTTAAATATGCCGGGATTGACAGACAGTAGTAGATAACCAATTTTATGTATTCAATTTCATACGTCCGATTGTTGAGGTTGGACTTTTGGAATGCACCAACAATAATAAAATAATCACAAAATACATTTCTGACATTAAAAGCGAGAGTGTGGCTCGTAATCGGTCATTATGTATAGTTAAAAAGTTATTTATATTATCTTGCTCTTCTTTATAAGTGGATGTAGATGGCTATGACAATAAATAGTTGTGCAATATATACGTCACTTTAATTATTTTAGCAACCAATTTAAGTTTACACTCAAATGGTCGACGGTAATCTCACTATCTACTGGACAATATACCAAATGCTATCTCAACTACATTGCATGCTCTGCTGAGGATAGCTAAAATGTTTTTGCTTAGTTTTCAATAGTGGCGGTTGTCGGATACGATCAAAGCAAAATCTTGATCTATAAATACATAAGGCACGCTTCGGCCATTATTATCTAAAGGCCAATCAATATGCAAATCTAACTCATTGTTATTTAATTTCTTACCAAACACACTGTTATTAAGTATACCATCGTTGCTGAAACGGCCCATAGACCCGACAGTGATTACTATGATTTTTTTGTTAGTGTTAACAACTACCGATAAAACAACAGAATAGATTTTTTTATACATAAAATAGGAACTTGCTGAATGGGAAGGACATTTGCTCGAAACATGTTTCACATCTATTTTTAAATTGCCCCTTTAAATTGAAATTATCTGCATTTATTTCCAATCTTTCCTCTCTGGTGTTTTCATATATATAAATAAAAAGGCAAACAACTCGCCCATCTGACCCATCTCATTTCCCGCCTAGCTCACGCCGCGAAGCCCGTTGGGTATGGAAGGCAAATACCACTATTTTGTGAAACTCTTTCGTAATGGAAGGCCTAGACTATTTCACTCCGTTCCGCTCAGCTTTTTCCTGCTCATTGCCTTTTCGCAGTGGAAGGCGGGCATAAAGTGTTTGAGCTGCGTCTAAAAAAGTCTGGGGGTACTGATATCAAAATGATCTCTTTTTGCAATATGGAAGAGGAGCAATTAAAGAATGATACATTTTGACAAAATTGAAAAGTTCTCTATCTGGTGTTAGCGATTCAATTTTACAACTTCCATTCAATCGGTTGGTTATTTTCGTAAACTTATTAAATGGAATATTTTCGTTTTGGCATCATTGAAACAATCAACATAATTGTAGAAAAATAAATCAAAAGTGTGCTTATATTATTGTACCTAATATTGCACTTATTTGTCCTTAGATAATATCGGTAGCTTAAAGAAAAGAGCAGCACCTCTGCCACCCGGTGGAACCCTACCTCATCCACATTCTCATAGTCACTACAGCCACGCTCTGCCACACGGACCAAGATCAACTCCTTCTCCTTCTACTGATATCACACGGACAATACACGGTAAGACAAAATACCTACCTCATCGAAGATTAGTTCAGTTAAAAAAGAAGCTTCTTGCCATTGGATGATCCATTTTTGATGTACAATGCCCCCTAAAAGTCAAACATACGATGTACGGAACCCGCTTCAGTCTAGTCGACTGAATGACCGGGGTGTACGCGTCCTTTCATTCGCTCCTTGCAAATATG
>JAOPUG010000090.1:23265496-23275938 GCA_027564375.1 Micropterix facetella | reverse complement strand
GTGATATACGTCTCCGGAGACGTATATGTGATATACGTCTACGGAGACGTATATGTGATATACGTCTCCAATCTGATTACTGGCCGGTGCTATCAATTAGCCATGGTGATTTATTTTTTCTCTTAGATGCCTTCAAACTAAATATCATCGTCGCCACTGTGGTAATTACCATAGTCCGCTATTCCTTTTGTGTGCTTGCAGTGCTTGTGTTGCCATGTGTTTCCAAATTGTAACTAAATGGTAAATAGTGTTCATGAATTCTAGCACGACCAGTAAACAATTATGGATTAACCCTAGAAAATACATATTAAACGTTTTAATATCTCTTCTCCCTTATCGAATGTTCCTCAGCAGTTCGGACAATGACGTTTTGTAGCGATTAAATCAGTCATGACATCTCGTCCAGCGATTTTTTTTTGGAAAATGAAATGAATGAAAAATAATTTTTCGCTTGTTGTCACGTTACCATATATTGTCGTTTTATGGTATTAAACAGTCCTAGATTTTTACTCTTGGTTTCTAACTTTGAAACGTAGGAGTACTTTTAAAAACGCTAGCACTGGGCTCAGGTCGGTTTGTATATGTCAGCATCAGTTCATCCATAAAGCGATTAAAATTTAATGGCGAAAGAATTTTTCAAGTCGCATAATTTGTTTAAAAGTCACGGCCCCTTAAGTCCGATTTGATGTTTTTTCGATAATCCATGTTTCTTCTATCATTATTTATTTTATTTTTCGATAATAATTTTCGTTCAAAACTTATCTCTTCAACAAAAATAAACTGCCTGGCCTTTCGCCAATCTGTTTTATTCATCAATGGGAAGAGCTGATTAGATTTCGAGGGGCGTCTATAAACCTAGGGGAACTAAAAAATCACATTTTTAGCCATACGGTTCTCGGAATTGAAAAGAAAAATCGGATATGAAGATTTTTTTTAAAACCAGACTAAGCTTTCTTGGGTTACAGTATTTAATTTCGGAGAACTAGCCAAAATACTCAGTATAAAAACTCAACAAAACCAATATATTACCCATGAGAAGGAAAAAATATAAAATATCTATATATTTTTATCGATAACATGAGTTACAAATAAAAAAAAATCAATAAACTTTAGGTTACTAGCCTAATTTAAGGACAATTGACTGAACTATTACTAGGCTTATATTTTAAAACAATCTTCAACAGAATACATACTATATTCCAGAAGAAAAACTTTGGCAGAAGTTAACTTTTCCCAATACATTTAATTAGCAATTTATTGTAAAGGTCCAATGACGTGTACTGATTATTCTAACTTCTTCGGCGAGTGACTCACCGACAAGAAAAGGAGGAAACGAATATAGCCAAATATATGCGAAAAATCGGATTGCTGCCGCTCGGAGAGCAAATACCCCACTGGCGATTGGTATTGCCTGTTTTATCACAGTGCAGTATAAAAAGTTTACCACAGTGCAGTATAAAAAGAATAGTAAGCGCACTCTCGGCTTGCAAGGCATGGCGGGGATAGATTAAGGGATGTGAGAAGAGGGGACATTACGCCAAAAGCTCATGTTTTGCCGTGATGTGAATGGGGGGCTGGAAATTTCTCGCGCGCATTCGCTCGACCCTGTAGCTGATATATGTCACTACGCGCTTTTGGACTTTTTTCGCTCAAAGGCTAGTAATGTCTAGTAATCGTATTACGATTTATGATAGCCTTTAAGACTCGGGTCGTCGCACGCTTCGTTCTCAATTTTGTTCTAAGAGAAGCTACTCTCTGTATACTATGGTTGTACTCCGTATGAAGGAATGGGATGGATGGAATATACCCCATCAATAGTCAAGGTCGTTTACAACCTGGAATAAGATAAATAGGTTTTTAAGCTTTGTAGATACTAATAAAAAATATATTAAATGTAGGTTGGCCACCTCGTTGTAACCTGCAACATGTCATACATACATTGGACACAAGAGATGATTCATAATTTGTCACTTGATAAACTTCAGGGTGCTGAGACATTAGCTACCATTAAGGTTTAACCAGAAGTTGTTTTGGAGATAAAAATAAAAACATAACTGGCGTTTCATATAATTTGAGAAGAGATAGAGAGAGAGAGAGAGAGAAGGATACTATTTACTCTCCTAGCTATTTTTATTTCGGAAAATCGAGAGAAAAAAAATCTGTGACTTGCTGTGATTTCTTAGGTTTTAATGTAGTAATCGAATTTAAAAAAAATACAGATGATGAAAGGTCTTTAATTTCCGCTTTGATTTATTTACGATTAGATTTAGCTCTGAAGAATTTAAAAAGGTACCCTTCCGAGCCCTTAAGGCCTCGCTGTTAGCTAAATTAAGCGGAATGATTTGCCAAGCGAAAGACCAGCGGGTGTCAATACAACGAAAGCCTATTATTGTTTTGCACGAAGATACCATTCTTACGGCAAGCGGAAGTTTTTTGGTTTATTGAAAGATTATAAAGAAAAATAAAAAAATTGCAAAAAATATTGCATCCTCACATTTTAAGCATTTGTTTGGTACGTATTACCGATATAGTTTCAAGTTGTTTGTTCCTATAGATTCCAAGAAAAATGCAAATTACGAAAACGTGATGACTTCAGTTTTAATTATTTTTATTCAGAAAAAAAAAATTGGAATTTCGCATCATAGTTTTAAAGATTAAGAAATTTGCGAGATTAAGAAAGACACATATTTTAATTTTTGTTTAAATGCACGCGGGTGTCACTTAAATTTCATTGCAAAATGATGTTTAGAGAGGTAGTCACCTTAACCACAGAACCTTCATCTTCCGTTTTTGTTTCAAGACTTTTACACCACACTTTTACACCACCTGGCCATATTATTGGGTTTACCGTTCATTTTGGTAGTGATTTCCACATTTAAATATTCTGTAATTTCGGAACAGTGCTTTTACAATCAGTTGCAGTTGCAGTTGAGGAATGTGTCCAAAGGCATAGTTTTTAGTAATTTCACATGCAACATTAATACCTACGGGAATTAGCGCGGGTGGCGTCACTTTTAAATTATTTTATATATGAAAAGATATTTTATATAATTAAATATTTAAAAGAAAATTTAATAAATTTGTTACCGAGACACACGAGAACACTCGAATTCGTAGACAAAAGAACGAAGGTGATAATTATATACGCAAAACAACACCAATATTCTTAAATAGTCCACCTAATATTTGTGTATTAAAAAAACAGATTTGGTGATTTATTAAACTTTAAAAAGTTAAAAAATGCAAAATAATACGAACTGAAATCCTTTACAGAGGTTTGATAAAATAATAATTATGAGAAATTATCTTAGTTTTACCATTCTCCTCGTGAAGACGTGTAATCAGACTATATAGTTAAACTCATCACTGACTCGCTGACTGATCTTAAACGCTGTAGACGTTGTGGAGTGGCGGGAGTGACGGAAGTGGGGTTGGGGGGAGGAGGAAGAGGGGAGGAGGGTTCATATACGATATATTCTCTATCGATTCAAAACTCACCCCCCCCAGTACTATGGTGAAACTAATAATATGTCCAGGTATCTACTGTATAACAAATGGTAATATACAAAACCATCAAAAGTCATACCGCGTCGCCGAATAAAACTTTTTACTCGATTTTACATAGCAAAAAAATTAAAAGTAGCCTGGAAATGAAATGATTATGCCAAGTTTTCTCTGTTTGTATCAGTACCAATTTAGAGATAACGTCATCAAAAATGGCTTAAAATCATTGTGCAGCTGAGACCGGAAATAATTCCGTGCAAACTTTTGTAATTTGTGGGTAACGTTCATCAAAGCAACAACAAATATTAAAAATAAAAATATTGGGGAAGATTTATTGATTTCATATGATAAAGTAGTATCTACAGATATAGTTTTCCACCTCTGCCGAGGTCGGCGTTAGTAACAGTTGTGCAACAGTTACTGTAAAATATATTTTATTTTAATATCTCATTTGCTAATCACTTTCTTGAAAAATCTTATAGGGTGAAATTGAAGATTAAGAAATTCTCTTCAAAATATTTTTACGTATCTTTTGTATGTGAACTCTTTTTTTTGTAGTAATAGCCCGGTGAATCGAGTAATAATGATCGGCCTATACCTCTTTTGCTCCGCAGTTTCTAAATTCCCGATTACGAAAATAAATTGTATCAATAGACTAAACGACCAACCGTGTGTAAGGCGTTTACAACCGAGCAAAGTTCTCGATAAAGAAGGATATCCGTTCCGTATGTGCAGTTACACGCAAAAGGTCATAATCACAATCAGTAACAGCACATGTCACGTTGATTCATGATAGTGTGACCAAAAGGCAATGCGCTATCGGACCACCACCATTCAGTTTGTCACCCATGTCTCAGTGTTATTTTGATTGAAGTCATCTCTAGGAGGCGTGAGCATGCTGGGAGATGATTATATAGTATACCTATACATTCTTGGAGTCGTGTTTTCTCAAGAATCTCTTTGATTAAAAAAAATCACATTACAGCCCCTCCAGCACCACCGCGTCCACTACGAGCCCCCCCCCCCATAGCACAGCGTCTACAGCGTTACGCGTATCAGGATCAGTTAGTGAGTCAGCGATGAGCGTAACTATATAGTCTGATTTTTATTTTATTTTAGTAACTTTAAAGTCTACATATAATCCAATACGTGTTGTTGAAAATTAATTTAAGAAATAAACCAGATTAGAGCAGATTAAATCGTACCACTCCAGCCAAGAGTTACCCTGACCCGCTCCACCAATATACATATTATTTATAGTACAGACTAGGAACACCTGCTCCATGGTGCACTTGAACACGGTGAGGGATATGAAAATTAACGACCGGCATTGAACAACCTAAAGCTAATAATGGAAATGTGAATGAGGAATTAGGGTGAAGAGAGCAGAATAATGTTTTAATGTTCCTTTTATATTGTTACTATTAAGTAAACATGTATTTATATCTTAGTTTTATTATTTTAGTAATGTTTACTAGTCTTTATATTTTAGTAATATTATTAGACATATAATTTTACTTTTAATTTATTTAAATTAATAATTAGATTATTTCATTTTCCTTCATAGATATTATTACTTAAATCTTACATATCTTTTTCCCTAATAATGACTAACATTAAAACAGAATAGTTATTAACATTAAAACGTAATATTATTCAAGTTCGCCTTACAACAAGCTCAGGCCTAGTTAGGCGACTTTGATTCATAACTGTGTCTCCACAAGAACCAGTTTTTTGCTAATATCACATATGCATACAATATTATATGGTATATTATACTAAATAATTTGTGTTATACTGTAAATAAAGAAATACATTTCTTAGTCTCTTTCGTTATTTTGTTGAGTATCGTTATCTTCTGAACCACTTTCTTTCAGATCATATATTGCCATCGATTTCTTGCATATTTTTGCTTTTTCTTTTCCAATTCTTCATTCTTCATCGTTATCAATTTTCAATCTATCATTCTTCCATCGTTACGTCGTACTATTCCATATCATGTATCAGTGAGTTTTACATATTTACTAATAACAGGAAAGTAGCGATATACATCGGCAACATTGGCCCGTCCCGTAATTGGTAACCGCTGATTTATCCAAAATGGCTTAAAGATTATTCCATCAAGTTTCTCTCGTCACCACGGTTCCAAAAATACTCTTATACGCTATGCTTGCTCTATTTATTGCTCAGACCCTCCTCCAGGCCGAGTAAACCAGGATATCCCTGCAGCAGCACCTGGTGGGGCTTACTGCCATCCAAAAGCGGCCTGCATAACAAATTTGCAGGGAGGCTGTATATCAAATGTGGTTAAAATCGGACCACGGGAAGCTTTTAGACTTACGGACAAACAAACACACAAACGCACAAACGAATAGCATGCATCAGACTATATGGCCCGTTCTACGCAATACTATGGACAGGCCAAACACTGCTTTAAATTTCAATCGCACGCAATCAGAAATATTGTTATCTGCTGAGAATACAAAAACGGGGCAGGTACCACAAGCGCCCATGACATCTACATCGCTTGGACCACATCATTATCATTACCTAGACTATAATGCTTATTTTAGGAAAAGACTTCGATATTTCAGGACTGACACAGGCGGTTCTGAAAAAATGCCTCATTGATTAGTAAAGAAAGAACGGAAAGTGAATGTATCCTCATGCCATTTAAAAAATAACAATGCATTTATACACACATACTATACACACCCTCACATCTCCGACAATATAAAATACCTATATGTTTACTGGATTGAATTCAGATTTTATTTATTACATAATATTTTTATTTGTATTTTTTATATACTCATTATTTTTTTTTAGTGGTTAATTTCCTCTTTGATGGTTATTTATAAAAATTTTGTGACCACCTAGATCATGAATTCATTAAATTAGAAAACATCATAAAACTACATATTAAAATACTATTATGTAAAATTTAGTCTTCCTTGGAACAAATGCTGCCTAGTTAGGAGTGACACAGAATTATTGTGTTTTTAAATAATTCATGTGTATTTTTTTCTTGAATTAAAAAACAGAGGTGTCGTGGGGCACCAGATAGGAGCGAAGCTCTTAACTAATCCCTCCAACTTAACCAACCCAGCCCCCCTCACCCCCTAACCCCCTTGGCACTAGTTTTGCTACAGTCCGCTAGAGAGCGTCAATAATAAAAAGCGGAGAAGGGTTAGAAAGCGGTGGTTGGGAAACGGGGAGTGAGGAGGGTAAGAAGGTTAAGTTGAAGGGGACCGGGGGGAGGGGTACGAGCACTTCTGACGATCAAGCAGCAACCAAGCTGTGTGAAACTGCCACAAATAAAAGAAGATGAAGTGCCTCGCACTGATGACGGTAAAGCGTCTCACAAGAAGTGTCTCATTACAGTTTTTAGCAGCTCACTCTCGCCGCGCTTAACCCCAGTAAACGAGCTTCGCTCCAAAAACTAAATCAGTGAATGTTTCAAAATCTGACTCATGATAGAACATAGCAAAAGCGATTTGTTATGCAAACTCGATAAATTACTACGTAATGTTTACAACGTCATGAATGACGATACGTACAATAGAAACGGCATTCACAGTTCACATAGCGACATACATAATTGTGGAAGGCATGACAGAATGAAATTGACACATTTAAATAATCGATATCGAGTTATTATCTCGGCGTTATCATCTTACTATCAGTAGTATCACGCTTGAGCTGTGTCGCGGTCTCATAGCCACGCGCGCCGAGCTGTCAAGGCGGCAGAGAGCGCGAGTCGTGATATGGCTGGCGGTCGCGCCGGTCTCACGGACCGCAACGAACGAACGAACCCTATGGAAATAGTGAACATTGACCACAACGTGTGAATTCTTAATTTGTGTGACTTTACGAGCCTTCGTGCATATGTGAATAGAGGAAGACGTTGGATTCAATTAATTCTGGTGTGTATTTATAGATTTCATTTTGTGGTTTTATACACGGAATATACATGCGATGTGAGCTTGTTCTGCAAGCCTCGCATATGTTTCGGTAATGCATTTGTATAGGTAATACTGAATTTTGAACGTACCATCTGTTGTTACTAATTACGTGCAATACTCTAAAATGCATGGCATGTAAATTAGGCAGAGAAGTACTTTAATACTATGCAAGATTTGCAATCGAAGTGCTGTTAGAAGACGTCACTCCTGGATGAGAAATTTGAGAGAATGGTTACTCACAGTCACATAGTCTGTTCATAAAGTATTCAACCCTTTTTTGTTTTCGTACATAAATTGGCTTCAACGATGGTGGCGCACCAGTGGACAGCCCTCAATAGTTTTGGCTTCCGGCACGCCCTCAATTAGCCTAAATGGCAATGTTATTGACCGAGTGTGGACTTTAGTAATGCAAGATGCCTACTTCATAGACATGGGTCCTTGTGATTTTTGGTTATTCGACTAGTTGAAAATGCCGCTGAAAGGGACCGATTCGAATCAAGACAAGACCTTATGCATAATACGTCATTGGGTCAGTTAAGCGCTATTCTAGGAGATGCATTCCAGAAGTATTTTCCATTTTCGTGGAACCGCTGAGTGCAATCTGTGCAGAATCGAAGGGGACTAATTTGTAGGAGATTAGAGTAAATTCTTTTTTTCTAAATAAATGTATAAGTCCTTACGACATTGCCGTTCTATATTGAAAAGATTTTTATAAATAACAAATTTAATCAATCGTAGTATGTATCAATGTTATCGATGCACATTTTATAGGAAGTTCATTGATTCCTTTGCTTAAAAAAACCTGGGAGCGAGAATTATTGAATTCTTTGAAGACAGTTATGACTGTCTCATAGGAATTATTTTTTTTCTAACAAGAAGTTGTCTAAATTCTGAAAAAAAAGTGAAAATCAGTTGGAGCAACGTCTGGAGAAAACGATGGGTGACAGAGAGTTCCCAGTCGCAAGTGAAGATACGATTCTGAATCTCCACATTATTGTGCCGGTTTAGTAATGTAACGCAGCGCTTGACGCGTGTTTGCTGATGGGCTTCACACAATTCATGTAGTTTTTTCACATTCCCAATTTGACGCAAACGAATTATGATTGTTTTGTCACTTACACGGAAGGCTGCTGCTAATTCTGACGTGGTGTGTGATGGTTCCGCTCCCACTAGCGTTTTCAATTCTTCATTATCGGCTTGCGTTTCCGGCCGTCCACATCAAAATTTCCAGAACGTAAACGATGGAACCAAAAACACAACGTGCATTCGTTAGTGGTGGCTGGTCAGAACACAATATCGGTTCGTCGAGTTGAACCTGCTTTGGTTCCATGGCGGAACTCATATGCGAAAATGACGCGATATTTTAACTTTTCCATTGTCGTGAACATAACGATATCAGAGCTAAATCAAATGACGTGAAAACACATGAACATCTAATTTCGAAACAGAACTTCACTAGCTTTAATTTGACATAAATTTGAATTTGGAATTATAAAACAAACGCTAGATAGTTGAGTTCAAAATTGCCAGTATTGAGAATCGACAATTTCATATGTAAGGACCTAATATTTTTGCCAATCAAATTTTCGATACTTTTTGAATATCTTTAATATATTAAAAAAATACAAGGCCCATTTAGGCAATATACGAATTGGCGACGAATAAATACATATATTTGATATCCGGAATAGATATATGTTACACAGAAAGAAAGATAAAGATAATGATATTATTCAATCGAGGTTTAAAGTTCAGATATATTGTTTGCCATACCTATCTGTATTTATGATTCACAAAGTTGTGGACCATTTCTTATCTACATAATACTAATACTACGAGTATTTAAGTGCAATCCGACAGAAATGAAAAGTATACTTGTTATTAACTATTATTTAAGTATACTAATTAATAATTATTTATTAATCTTTCATCGCAAATATGTGTGCCACTTGCTACGAGAGTCAACCAATTTTAAACGGACCTTTGCTATGACTACCAAAGATCATATGATAGGGGTAAATCGTCAGTGGTGGTAGAGTAGAATGTGGTACTCCTCATTCAAATGCAGCTCTACTCGTTTAGTTGTTTTCACTATGAAAAAGATAAAATAGTGTCCGATTGCACAACTAATTAATTATGGTTCTCAAGAACGAAAATATTGGTTTTAATGAATTTGGATGAAGATTGTGCAGTCGAGGACAAGAATCAATATTGTCAGATACGTAACTAAAATTGGTGCAAATAATTAGTGGCTGACGAGCAATCCTGCCAAAAAACAAGACTATCGCTTGTCAATGGTTATGGTAAATTCAAATTTCAAAGTAAAAAAGTTTTTATTCGGCGTAAATACATTGTGCACATTTGTTCAACGTCAAGATACAATAATAATACATTATATTTTACTAGTTGATTGTTGTGCGTTTGAGGCGCCCGTCAAATAGATCAAATTTCGATCGTTAAAGGGACCGCCCCCACGCCACCGCGCCCACTGCGCCCCCACCTCCACCGTCACTCCCGCCACTACACAGCGTCTACAGCGGTAAGCGTTACGTGATCAGTCAGTGAGTCAGTGATGAATTCAACTATTATTGTCTGATAATATTTTTGTTGCGACGAATTCTACGAGTATGAGCTTCCCTTCGTCAAAGAAAACTAGATGGCCACTTTTTTTAGGTACTTGTTATTGGCAAAATACAATCCATTTTTTCAAGTTCGTTCAACACATTAAACAGAAAGGATAGAGTAAGAAAAATAACAGAACAAAAGGTAATGTAACAAAAAAAAAATGTTATTGTAGTTTTCGTCAAATTATAAGCATATTTAGCGATGTGAATCTGAAATATAATTTTTATTGACACCAGGCATCTTTCACATTTATGTAGTCATTGATCTTATAGTATGATGTTTTTTATAAAGTAGATGTTTAATACGGTGCTTAAATTGTTTTTACTGGCAACTGTAAAATTGTTGAAA
>JAOPUG010000090.1:22999307-23011907 GCA_027564375.1 Micropterix facetella | reverse complement strand
TTGCTCTACCTATTGGTCAGATCCTCCTCCAGGGCAAGTAAACCATAATACACCTGCAGCAGCACACACATGGCTCAAAATCTATACTAATACGTTTCCCTCATCACTACGATACCAAAAATACTTATATAATCTATGCTTGCTCTACCATTTGGTCAGATCCTCCTCCAGGCGAAGTAAAACAGGATGCACCTGCAGAACCTGCGAGACTCCAATCGAATTTTCTGCTACCTGGTGGTACTAAGGGTCACCCAGGAAGGTTGCATGCCAAATTTGGTGAAGATCGGTCCACGGGAAGTCTTCGTGCATACGGACAAACAAACGCACAAACGCAGCATGCATCAGACTATATGGCCTGTCCTACACAATACTACGAACAGGCAAGAAACACTGAAATTTATATTTAAGGCTTTACTTTAATACATTTAATTTTCTAATCGTTACTGATAACCAATTACAACCCTTATCTTCTAGGCATTTAATCGCATTCAGTAGCTATTGCTTATCCCCGGTGCTGTTGTATATTAACCTCAGCTTATTTCTTCCTTTGGTTCTCCTTCAAAAAGTCTGGGTATGGCTGATCAATCAAAATGTATGAAAGATTGAAAATTTTCAAAGCTTTTCACAAAGCTCAAAGTTTTGCAACTTGTAGTCGTCCAAAATGTCACAAAGGCTTTATTTATCAAGCAATGTTGAATCTGGCTTGTTCCTGAGCAATTTTTGCTCGAATCTCCAACTTAATAATATGACGAGTAATTAAATCGATTATTAAATTAATCCAGTAAGTAAAATTAAATTACATTAATTAATATTAAATTAATGCAGTAACTAAATCTGATTCTAAAAAAAATCTTCAGAAAACCATTGACTGGTTGAATTTTGTTTGCTAACACCCCAAGCTTTACTGCCGTAGATTTGTGTTTTGGTTTAGAAAATGTTGTTCTATCTCCAGCAAATTTTAATCTTCCTTGCCACATGCAATGGCAGCTAAATCATCAACGTGGTATTTCCAATTCGGACTCCTTATCATTAATGAAAACCTTTCATCACTTCATAAAACTGTTATACACTCTCGTACTCTAGCACTCTCGATTAGTGGTGCTTCAATTTGCTGGGCCCTATTAGAATTTTAAAAATATATACCCATTTCGATGATTCCGATTTTCACGATGAACCTGAGGCGCTTCTGAATAAGATTCGTAAAACACAACACGGGATTATATATCATTTGATGACCACCGATTGTTACTGCGGATTACTATAACATCAGTTCAAAGAACCATCCCAATCATCAAAATCTACCCTAATTACTTGCTCAAGAAGACACGGATACAATCATGTTCGCTCATTAAGAAACCCAAGACGGATGTTGATCCGCGCGAGTAGCCAGGCGTGAAAATAGTATAATATGGCTGCCTGAAGCGGATGAATAATATCAAGATATTTATTAGCGTTTATTTATAGGAGGACGCGGAGTAACCCTTTATCTACTAACTCTGCCATTCTTCCGGCTTAAAGGAATAACCGAATTCAAGGAGTCTGGATGGGGCGCGAACGCAACGCCACAGATTAAGTGGAGGGTTGTGTGGGATTTACAAACAGTTATGACACGATCCGCAATTGCTGAAATTTAATTTCAGAGGAGCGCACCCTAGAACTACTCTCATTTATTGTTAATGCTGTTATAATTGCTGAAATGCCGACCTAACTTTATTTTAAGTTAGATATTAAATATCATAGTAAATCATTTGCCAATGGGGAGTATGAAATAAAGTCTCCTTCTCCCCGAATACAACAAAAGGGATGATCTTGAAAGGACGATTCTTAACGAAGCCTGTTGTTAGGATTGTAGAATCTTCGGTATCTTTCCCTAGCGAGGTCAACTCGCTTCTTTCTCAAGCATTCTCGAGCTGTTGCAAATAACGCTAAAAAGTGTTTATGTCCTTACGGCAAGTAAGCAAAACCATATTGGGGATACGATATCACACAGTTTAGGAGATTTATATAGCAACTTATATCTCGCAGATATGCTACGGATCGCGTGTATGAGCCGATAAATCACAAATCATGTTGTGAGACAATCTTTCTTAAGCGGCCAGACATTCCCCCAATTGCAATGCTTGGTGCCTATAATACAAAGTCAACGTTGGCACTATCGGTGATAGCAGGAGTACTGGCATCCGACTTGGAAGTCCTTGAACACCAGGCTAAGAGCTGGCTTCGTCGGGGGAAAGAAGTCCACTATTTCGATCTCTTTTGCGACACCTATCAAACAAATAACAGTGAAAGCAGCAGGGCCATCAGAAATGAAAGTTTATGTGTTTGGTAGAAATTGTAAAGTCTGGGCGGTTGACGTACAGTTTGTTTCCATCGGTTTCGAAGCGAAAGGAAAGACATTTTCTGTATTTTGATCACCATACCATATAACTTGTTGGATGGCACAGCCTTATTATTGGATATTATTATATAAACATTATTTGAAATTTTGCGTACAACGGGCGGTGTACATTATTTGAAATTGTGCGTGCAATGGACGGTATGCAATGGAGCTCTCTTACGGAGGTGTCGATATTGCTGGGTGTCACAAAGAGCATGCGTGTTGCTTCATATATTCCTCAGCTGACTCTGTACCGCTAAAATCGTGTTCCAGATTCGCGTGCCGTACGCACCATGTAGTTCCGTATACATTTCTCCGCCTGCTAGATATTCGTCTGCTGTAATACCGAACTCAGGTAGTGAGTGAGTTTAAATCTCAAGTAGATATTACTTCAGCCAAGATTAGTTGTCGTATATTCGCTGGAATTGCGGTGAGCATAGCATCGACTGCATCATGTAGCAGGCGGCTTTTGAACTGGTCTATCATAGTTGCGAAGTTGGGCGACGTTCGCTGTGCACCAATTCATGGTATTTGACCGTGTTTTGCTGCGGTACCGGGGTGCCGCCGATTTTCAACAGCTAGCTGATAGTAGTCCATTTATTCCGGAATAAAAGGTCTTTGGGTTAGGAAATGTGGGGCATATAACAATTTTTATGTAATATATTGTTTAGATATGGGGCTGTTAGATATTCCCTTCTCTTCTACGAAATTATAGTATGTATTGTTGAGGCCCAATAGGGGGCGAAAGGTAGAAGGAAGTGGGAGTGTAGAAGGTTGGAAGGACTACTAAAGAAAAATACAAATCAGACTACTATTGACAAAAGTTTACCTGAAACAACATATTATCTAGGTACTTCAGTGGTCAACGAATAAAAAAATACTCATTCCCCTTCTTGCCATCTACTTATTCCTCCTCTCACAGCCTTCTCCACCTATTATTTTGTACAGCGACTGCAAAGTCTATACGGGTACGACACGATCTCAAGACCGGATTCCAGCAAATCTTTGCGACACTAGGGAGTTGCGTCACGCCGTAGGACGTGCAGCCGTACGACGTGATATCCAGACTGTACCTGAAAGAACTTCAACGGCGCATCGAAGGCGGATAATCGGCCGCTTTTAAATCGCGACGCATCTGGTTTGTAAATATCAATATTTATATTAATCTGTGTAAAGACGCTGCGCGCCGCTAGGCGAGGGGCGCGGGTGGAAGAGGGCTAAAAGGAGTTTTAGATGTACGAACGCTTTTGATCTTATTAATACTATGAAATAATGCTTTATAATCTTATTAAAAGCGAGGTTAGCGCTTGTGATGTGCTGCCGATCCGTAGGGCCGCGCGGGAGGCCAAAGTCGGGGTTAAGTCTCGGTTTTGCGATTCGCCGGCTTTCGGCGTCGGCGTGGCCCGCGCGGCGCAACGGATAATATGATTTAATAAATTCCTTCTTATACTCGGGTTAAAGCAACGTTTTAGGAGCAGGAACAATAGCGATGATAAAGTGGATGATTACATGCCTTTATTCTATGAAATTCGTGAGCGTTGGGGAGGAGGATACATTAAGAGAGCATTGCGTACACTATCTGTACTTGCTTTAAAATATTGGCAATAATTATTATTAAAAAGTTCAATGCTCTTGACCCGATTGATTAATGCATTCCTCTATTCTTTATTTAACTGTATATATATTTGTGCAATATGTAGTTATCATTATATTATTTTTGTGGTCGTTCGTGGATGATGTCCTTAGTGAGTGAAGGCGTTCACCGTATTGAAAACTGCGATTAAATAATAGTGTCATAATAATTTTATTGTTGATAAGAGTTCTGTACATTGTTGATTGTCTGTTACGGGCGAACCCGCCATACCAGCATGTTTCAACGAACTTTGGACTTTTAAAATCTACATACCAAGCTCCACCACTCCCGTGAGAGGCCAACTCTTACGGCAGGGCACTGAGCAAAGACACTCAGCGAGAGACCTCGCCTCCTGACTCCCAGATTTGAACGGATTTTTCCATCCTCCCGTCTGGTCAAGGGTTCGAAATCGTTTGTGCGGCATATACCTACTATGACTGAAATATCGCGGATCCGAGGCGTTCTTTAATCGGCATATATCGCCCGAGATAGGGTGGTCAACTAATTATTTCTAAGGATAGGTTACAGCAGGTCAACATGTACCCCCGAGTCTTAGGGAACATACATTCCCAGACCGCTCCGGGTCTCTACCGATTGTTCAGCATGACCAGTAAACCGACAAGTGCGTCAGTCGCTCAGTTCCGCCCGAGGTATTCCCCCAGATCCGCCGGACAGCGGCTTCACCAGGTTAGTCTCTCTTCGTAGAAAATCTCAGATAGGAGTTGCTCCGTGAGTTGGGCCGACCGTGTTGGCATATGTGGCCAACTAGCCCGAGCTGCAGCGGAATCATTAGGAACCAAATGGGAATACAGGTGGCAGATCGGTTGAGATTAGCTTAATTTATCATAATTTGTACGTGCCGTCAGGACGCCCGTGGATCGTGTTCTCGCTCCATCTCTATCTCCACTCGCGAGCATCCAGATGCGCCACATCGCCTCAGCCGCGGTGAACTAGCATCGCCTTGATGATATGCGACAATGTTGAATTCAATAAATTTAATGCATTGCACCGGCGCTAGCGCATTGTACCGACGCTAATTATTTGAGGAGTGTGTTTGTGAGCACATAGCTCCTCCAGAAATTATTCACTTTTTCCATCTTGGAATAAGGTGACGTCTCTTGTCTAAGAATTCACCTCATTTGTAGTGTTTGTAGTACGACCATACAGAGTTTAATTGCATATTAATTAATGAGGGTTTTCTATTTTTTTCAACGATTGTTAGGTACATGAGTTCGTTTCATTTGATATTCTCTAATTTGTGTTCCACTTACTAACTGACAATAAAACTATTATTAATATAGATTAAAGACAGGCATAAACAACGTCCTCGATGCGGCTCCCTTTCATCGTGATCTGTTATGCAGGTCGTGGGAAAGGTAGAGGACGTTTTTTTTATTATGTATAAACATTACATGTAGATGGATATGTTATCAAATATATGTAGCGATTGTGTATATTCTTTGGTGCGTATTCACCGAAGGGGATTAATTATATTTATAGAGAATATTCAGTTGGTGATCTTAAGCCGGCTAAGTAAGTGATTTTGACATATCGCTTATAGACAGCGGTGACAGTCACCGCCAGTAAAGCGACCGGTGTCCACAGAGAAATATAATATTATGTAATTTCACGTTTTAAAAAGTAATTATCGTGACCTGTGTTATCGATAATTCTACCTCAAACTCTAAGCAGATTAAACAAAAAAGCGGTATAGAAATCAATCGCCGAGCACATTTTTGATAGATTTATAAATTTAAAAAAAAATCAAAATTGGTCGTCAGTCTGCCTAAGACATTACACTTTTTAAGGCTGTTGACAAAACGCCAATGCGGTCGGATCTGGATCAGTTAGATTATCTTGTTGCCGAGTCGAATAAGCAGCTATTTACAAAAAGTGCCAGCCTTTTAAATCTCAGTGGTTCAGTCTTACATATGGGTCAGTGTCCTGCCCTCTTCCTACTAATACACTACAAAAGTATTGTCTTTTTATAACAGAGCACTGTTACCTTTTTTTAAATTTTGCGTTTACGCATTTTACTCTCAAAATTGACGAATTTTGAATATTGCTAATTTTGTATTTTATTAGTCAGATAGCGTTGTGAGACTTGTAATAAAATCCCTACAATTGCCTGGCTCTGTTTACAAACGTGGGGAAAGAAAATATATACTACCCCCTTAAATGCATCTAACTATGCATATGAGTATTAGCAGAATGCATATGAGTATTAGCAGAAGACGGAAGCTTCGGCATCGCCACCGCCTTCTTGGAACTTTTTTTTACCTTACCACTCAGATTAAAACACAACACACGAAAACTGCTATTTTAATCGCTGTATTTAGAAATATTCGATGTGTGACGTCACCGGCTGGTCCACGTAATCTAACTGCCCCATTCATGGTATTTTATCTAGAATCCGCATAATTTAACTACTGTGATCTATAGTAAGGTACCAGTTTTTCCCCAGGAAGTGTAGGAGAATACGCTCCCTGACATTGCGAAAATCCGAAACTGAAGAACCCACATTTGCCTTCGTCTTCGAAATTCTGAGCGATTTTTGGTTTGAAATATTATTATGATGGGTATTAAAATATTGAGATTGATTGATATTGAGGTAATGAAATATTATTATATTGAAATGGGTAGGTTTGCATTTCTTAGTACAGGTACTCAATTTTATTATTGATAATATAAATGGGTTCTATAAATATCGAAATTACATATTTTTTGCTGCATCCTATATTAGCTGTATCGACTTGCAGGTAGACTATCTTTGGGCGCAAATTTCGCAACATAAGTAAATTAATTGTTTAAGGATGTCACGATGTTTTTAACGATGTAAAATGTTGGGTTTTAGTTGAATGAAACTACCCGAAGCAACGCGCTATCGTCTGCATCTTTCATAATTAGCGTTTGTCAGTAAGCCATTCGCTGCGAAAACCGCGGAATATAACGATAACAATGATGTTAAGTTCTCTGTCGCGGGCTCGTATCCGAAGACTCAGTTCTTTCAGGCGGGAAACGAAGGGTGGGATGGAGAGGATCACCCCATCCCCTTCCTTGCCTCCTTCCTCAGCCGCCACCACCTCTTTGAGCTCTCTACTGCAGCAGTGGGACTCTCCCGGTCTTCGTTTAATATTTAACCCCTTATTAGTGGGAGTCTCTCATTGTTTTCGCCGGTTTAAGCCTGTCGCTTGTTATGCATGCTGTGCTTTCGAATAATAAATATATTCAGCTCGCTGAAGTAGAAACGTGTTTCAACATACCTGTGCATACTTAGTAACATTGAAAAGCGAGCGCAACAACACACGCTAGATCGAGTTGCGGGTGCATTGAAGATGCAATAATCTGTAGTATCCGTTGAATATGTTCAACAAAGTGATGAAAGTGGTTCTTGCATAAAAACCACTGGCACCATATTTACAACGATATTGCAATTACTAATCTAGTACACAGATAACAGTGATAATATTTAGAACTCCATATAAGAAAATGGTGGCCGACGAAAAAGGAGGTCGCGTCGAACGATGGTAGGTTTTCTGGCTGAGAGAAGAGCGAGTAGATCTGACAATACCAGCCAGGGTTGATGTCGGGATAATATCACCAAATTGTGCCATTACGGAAGAGAGATATACATTCACGTTAGGTATTGATATCCCAAGTGCATGGCAGAATCCTTTAGGAAAATGTAATCGATTGGCTCCATCGTTTAAAATTACACCGCCGTTTTAAGAACCGCACGAGTACGTGGAAGATGGATAAATGGAGAGCTCGAAAGGGGACCGTGGATCGAGTATGCTTTTTTATCGGAGGCAAGTAAGCCATAACGTAAAGATAACTGTACTCTCAAAGAGTCTTTTTAGCATTGAACGGAGTAAGTCCTAAAAGGAAAGACTACATTTATAACTGCATACATTGATGAACCGAACTCAATTTCACCCTTTAGTTGTGCATAAAAAACCACTTAATTCTTACATTGTGCGCATATATAACCAGGTCACTCGTCGATCAGTGACATCATTATGGTTGACCCTAGCTGCGACATTTAGACGCTCTGTAATCAATTAATTTCGAGTCGATAGCTCGCTCATTATTTTCCGCCACTTTTCCATTAGCTATCCGTTAGCTCACACCTCACTTCACTCGCCGTATTTACTGGTAAGCGTTGCTTTATTTCAATTCAAAACTATGCTTCGACTCGTTCATCCTTTTTCAAGAAAAAAAATCCGTATTGTCAAGCATTCGTCGCTCCTCGATCATGTTTCAGCATTCTTTTATCACCGCTCATTTTGCTATCTTCAATCTGCTTTAATGTATCGTACGAGTGCCCCATATATACAAGCTTTTACTATGAAACCTACTCTATTATATAAAGTGTGAAGAATACGTATTCGTATAAGTGCGAATCTTGTATGATGTTTGCAAATCGTGCAAATTTGAAGGAAATCTAAAATGATCGACATAATTGATATGCAATTATGTTAATTTTACCCAAGTCAGCGGACAATAGTGACTCAGCCAGAATCCGAACCCAGAAAATATAAAGTCAGGTGACCTGACCACTCTGCGGTCTAATATATAAAATTCCAACAAGATGACGGAATAATTATTGTGGCGTAAAAAATGTACCAACGGAACAAAGAACTCAACAAATAAAAAGTAAGTAGTGCATATTACGTAATAGGTGGTAGCTTTGTCCTATGCAACTCAACCCTGGGAGTATACAGATAAACCTTCTATCAGAAAGCAAAAACTATATTAAAATTCACAAACCTCATCGAGCGGGCATCCAGTGGACATCAACAACCCATGACTATGTGCCAGCAATAGCCTCAGTAGTTTGTCTTTGATATCCTGCAGTGGCGACGCTCGCGGCCGCAAGACCTGAATCCTGATAGTCGCTACAGTCGTTAGCTCACCGAGGATCTCACCGACCGTAGCCAGTGGGCCATCAGAGATGCGTTCGAATGGGAGGGGTTTCCAGTTTTTTATGACCACCGACCCTGAAATAAAAACGATCAAAATAATAACATTTCTGATTCCCTACTACCACATGGGCAATAATCTTTCAACGTACATGTCCACCAATACCGAAAAATTCGGTGACAAATTAACGCAAATTGTCCTTAAGGGACAATTTGAATTAATTTGCGACGTGTTGACCAAATAAAGCGGAATGATACGTCAAGGGAAATACCAGCGAGACTCAACACGCCGAAAGACTATTATTGCTTGCGTGGAGTTATCATTCTTCTGAAATCGCGCGTGATAAATAATATCTTCTTTGATTTTTTGAAAGATTATAATAAAAAAATGAAAAATATGGCTTCATCACATTTTAACCATTTACTTGGTTCGTCTTACCAATGTAGTTTCAAGTTGTTTGCCCCTATAGATTCTAAGAAAAATACAAAATACAAAAAGGTGATGACTTCAGCTTGTATTTATTTTTAGTCAGAAAGAAAACAAAATTTGAAACCGCTTCATAGTACTAAAGATTAGGATTTTTTTATAAGGCGCATGTTTAAATGCACGCGGGAGTCACTTAAATTTCACTGCAAAATGTCAGTTTTTTACAGTTTGAGAGAGGTAGTCTTAAATATGAGAAAGTGACATTAGAGTTAGGGAGCTGAGTAACTTTTAAACCCAAGATGATATTATACAAACCCTTTGCTGCTGCTGCTGCATCTTGTGAATAACCTAGTCTAACAAGAGCTGCCGTAACAAGCTCATGGAAGGCTGTAGCGGCTGGGATGATAACGTAGCTGTCAGTTTCTACTGCCGGGCGACGTCTAGGCGAGGAATCATCTAACGCTGATACGCCTTCTACCACACAGTGTACTGGCAACGATTTGGCTGCAAAAGAAGAAAAAAACAAGATTTTGAATTCAGTAGACTACATTTCTCAAAGTTTAACAAAATAGATGTTATCTATAACAGCAAATATGAAAAAGTTCATCAGTACAAAATTAATTCTCATATGTAATACTCATATGTATGAATACAAGTGGATAGAAACAGACATTTTCAGCAACAGTCTTAACAATAATGCGATTAGACTTATGTATTGTCTCATAGAACCATAGAACCCCCATCGAAGTAAAAATAAAAAATTAAAGACAATAGAGATTTCGCCGACATGGTACATCGCAAGTGAGGCGCAAGCGAATGAAAAATTAAAATAATAATCCTCGTTTTGTGTTGTACGGCTTGATTTCATTCAAGGGGGAAATGGCGAAAAAGCGAAATGTACGGTGAAAAACGCCAAGTTAAAAAAATCGCAAGACGCTTTGGTAGCACTTTGCTAGAAAGCGCGGGCTTTTTGGCGTGTTTCCTCTCTCGGCGCAACTCCCGCTTGGCTTCGATTCCTCGCAGCGAGCCGGTTGCATAATGAAAATATTAACTGAGCCAATTAACGTGAAAGGATTTTTGATTTTCTTCTAGAATCCCTCTGTCGTCAAAGAAGTTCTTACGCTACGTTAGCGCTTAAGTCGCACTAAGGCTTTTGACCATAATGGCGAATTCTCTTCGTTTTCTTTAATGAAAAATACGTAAAATTAATAGAAAGTAGATGGAATTGAAGCACCTGGAAGAAGTATCATATGCTATATAAAAAATGGATTACTAGGGAGTATATCTCGTCATACCAAGATCTGAACTTTAAACACAAATAGTCAAGTGTTTCTGTCATCCTGATGAAGACCGCACACTATTATATTTAATATTCAATTTAATGGGCAAGAAGAACGATGATTCCGTAGAGGCATGAAAGCTTCTATCATGTCCAGAGTGAGAGTTTATCATATAAATAGTATATATTCACAATTCACCGTTGTTGATCCGCATGTTTTGGTAATTTTGGACACTTTGTAAATGTTTGGCTTAACATTTAACTACTGAATACATGTTTCTATAACATCTCAACATCTTGATCTTTCTTTGAATTTTGTTCGTATTGCTATTCTGATGTCACGTCCCCATCTCGGTATCTATTTGTACATATCTCGGATATATGCGGTGACATTGCCAGACCTCCCCAGTATCTCAGTAAACCGGTGACTCGGCGATGAAAACCTCGGATGGATGGTTGCTCGATGCACTGGTCGGTCTGTCGGCCTTTTCTCAACAACGAATATCAGGGGGGGAGTTTAGAAGCGCAATGCGACCTAAGAAAGTGGGGTTAATTAGATACCTTAAACTATCCATACTTAGAGACGATTCGTTGGCCACCAGATTTCGGATGGAAAGCCGAGTAAAGGGCGCCTCGGCTCCGTGACATATTCCAGTGAGGAATTGCCGCTTACTCAAGTAAGAAGATCGCGCAAGCGACTTCGAATCTGTTACCAGACGGGAGGTTTGAGAAATCTGGCCATATCTGGAAGTGGGGGCGCGAGGATGCCCCACTGGGCTTGAAAATTCCCAGTGTCTTGAGGTGAGGAGGTGGACTCTCATAGGCTGAGGTTAATCTGAATGAGTGGATCGTCTTCGTCCACAAAGTCCTCGCGTTCGTCTCTAGGCGAGAAAACGATAGATTTCGTTATAGCGTACAGGGACGGCGGATGCGCCCGTAGCATTTGACACCTTCCAATGCCATGTCCCCATCTGATAAGCGTTATACTAGTAGATCTCTACTTCTCTATGAGTCCTAAATGACCATAACTTTCCATGTTATCTTAGCAATAATGGCAGTTTTAGAGAAAATATGTGCGTGTCCATTAAGACTGGTGACTACATGATCGTCTTTAACATTATTTTGGATATGTACACTATGTACAGCATGTAAAATATGTACATACATGCTGTACAAACATATGTACAGTATGTACAATATGTACATATGTACAGTATGTACATATGTACAGTATGTACAGTGTGTACATATGTACAGTATGCACAATATGTACGTATATATGTACAATATGGCGCTCTTGCCGCTATTGATGGCAACGCATACTGAGTGGCAGACAAACAGTCATTGCTGCCTTCTACTTGGAGGTCTTCACACGGTTGAGTGATCGTGCGCGTCGAGTATGGCCAAATTTTTGTCATGGCGAAGAATGGCTTCTGCATCACCATAATGCCCCTTCCTATTCAGCAGTGGCTGGTCGTGGATTTCTGACCAGAAATTCGATCACCGCGCTTGAGCATCCTCTCTACTCGCCAGATCTAGCCCCGTGTGATTTTTTCTTTTTCTTGTGTCCTAAATACAAAATGGCCATGCGGAAGCACTATTGCGGCACGATGTTAAGGCGATGATGTATTTTTTAAAAATCTCATACAAATTTCATAAGAACATCTCATACAAATGCACCGAATGGCTGACGCATTTGTATGAGAAAATTAATAGAAACGTGCTGTAGAAAACATTATTTTTAAAATACACTAATATTTTATTTGAAAAAAAATATCGATGTTACTGCAAGTTTAATATGTATGGTTTATGTAAAAAAACATGCAACAATAAGTAATATTTAATAATGAATACCGATAAAACTTACATTTATTATATATCTTTTTTATCGAGAAAAACTCTTTATTTTTTAATCTGCGATAGTTCTATACTTTATAACTATTGTTAAAAAGCATTACTATT
>JAOPUG010000090.1:22641385-22651896 GCA_027564375.1 Micropterix facetella | reverse complement strand
TGTTAAAATGGCAAACCAAACTGAGCATTAGTCAGCTGTCAACTGTCAAATTGGCTGTCGCTGGAAAAAATGTTAATATAAAAACCAAACCTCTAAAAAACACCCTATACATTCCTGAAAAAAACATGACGCATCGCTACTCTGTTCATCCAAAAAACAATACTGAAATTATTGTTCTAATATAGAATTCTAAATTTGAATTAGCAAGTAAATATTGTTATTAGTTTGTATCTTTTCTACGTGAATGGAGTATATTCATAATCTTCTCCAAGCGGTTTTATATCATTGGTTGGACCACTTTCTGGAAATTTAATTCAGATAATAAAATTAGTCATATGTAGCTATACAGCCAATAATCCAAAAGGATTCGAACTGCACTGTTTAAAAAAAATGGTAAATAAACTGACAATTTTATATACTTTACGTAAAACAATAAACAAAATTACTTTCTCAGCGATCCAAAAAGAAAATGTAGGTACAGTAAGGTGTTCTTCTACAAAAAGAAAAGTGTTTGTCCGTACGTCTGTTCTACATAACAATATAGAAAAGGTAAAGAGGTTTATTAAAAGGTTTCATAATTAAAACATCATAAACATATCTGTGTTTACCTTTATTAATATTCCAGTAAATACCTGACCTAGAGGTAAGTTTAAAATTGATATATGCTTAACAACAAACATCAATTTTGTCTAATACGAGTACATAATCGTATATTCAAACAAAATAAGTATGTAGGTAAACTATTTTACGTTACGGACTAATTTGGCTTTATCAATAATAATTAATTCATATCTTAATATTACTGATAATTAACTTATTATTACAAGTCATAATGAATACACGTACCACTAAATAAATCTTTGTGCTAAGAAATATAAATATATCATCTGAAACGAAACACTTGCTCATCTCCTGTCTTCGACATTCTGATGTGCTTATAACTTATACCTTTATAAAGTATACATCCTAAATAATATCAAAGCAAAATAAACAACCGGTAAAATAGCGAGCCTGGATAACATTCTGATGTTTTCAGTAATCCGTGACATCTCCGTTTAGAGCTGTAGCCAATAAAATTATAAAAGCTAAACAAATTCATGATTAATTTTGATGTGATGTTGTAATATCTTTGCTGAGGCGTAAGCAGTATAACATAATTGGCATTTGAATGGCCGAATATCTTTATGAACGAAATCAACGTGTTTTTGCAAGTTACCTTTTTGGGCGAAATTGTGGTTGCAAATTTTACAATTATATAATTTAATATTTTTGTGTTTGGTGTTGACGTGGGTCAGTAAATTCCCTTTCTGGGTAAATGAACGACCACAGACATTACAGGGATACACGACACGTCTTTCGTGAATAGTCTCAATGTGAGCTTTTAAATTTTCTTGACATTTGAAAGAGCGATTGCACATCGTGCACATCACACCTTTAACGCCGTGCTCCCCGATGAGGTGCCATTTTAAATCTCGCTTTTTGAAGAAATAAACGTTACGGCAAAACTCGCATTTGATGTTGGTGACGAATGGCTGGCGGTTTGTAACTTCCGACTTTATTTTAATTTCTGGCATCACGTTATCTCTTTGAATTAATTGTTTATTTACTGACAATTTCAACGGCTTAGATTCATTACAATTCTGACATAAGATGAAGTCATATTCATAGAGATAGACGCGTTGATTCTGGTCAATCTCGCTATTGCAACGTTTACAGCGGAAATCAAGCAATGGCGTCCGAACAGTAAATCCGAATATCATATCATTGCTGAATTTTTCATAATTTTCCCATTTGACTTTGATTTTTTGATTCTTAATGTCTTTGTTGATATATGATTCTTGTTTGCTTCGACACATCTTGCAATTGCTACAAATCAATATTGAGCTTTGAACGTCATTGCCTTGTTCGGTAAATATCGTTTTACTTAAATCAAGAAGATTTCTACAATAATAGCATGCATAGCCGTCGATTCTAGGTAGGAAGATTTGTAGTTGACGCGTGCAGTAAACATCAACAATCTGCGGAGATAACGACCGCACGCGCGAAAATGCACGTTCACGCTTCGCACAAGAATATTTTCCTAAAGTCTCCGCGTCAAATATTTCTTCTGAGTCACCGCACGGCTCCTTCTTCAAACAGCAATTAGAATTACAACCATCGCAATATATCTTATTCGCATATGTCAAATCACTATAAAACGGCTGATCAACGCTTGCCTGCTCGTGCTCCACCGGCACTTCCGTCTTGATAAAAGTGTTGCGCCAATATGCAATTTCGGACATGTTTAACAATTTATTAGACACAATCAATAACTGTTTTACTTATAAACGAACATATTTACACATAAAATCAATTGAGAGGATGCCATTGACATAAGCGACGCGCCAGTTCCGCGGTTTATTTTGACAATGACGGTCCAACTTGTGTTGCCGTTTGTTTGATCGAGCGTACGCTAGTAGTTGCCAAGTGTTAAAAATAATTATCAAATCATTTATTTTCGGATAGAGGCAAATATGTACATATGCGTTTTTCCGCTTCTGACAGGGAAAATAAATATGATAAATAATAATATGAATGAATGCCGACACAATATGGACCGGCCGCCCCTAACACAAAACCTCGAACTGCTGCAGGCCGTCTGCGCGTCTGTCAAAGCGGCCGCGATACGTATGCTTGTAGCTCTTTTATGGCCCTTTTGCACGAGGCCAATAGCTGAGACATTCCCCTAAGCTAATCCAATATTGGCATCGTGTAAATAGAGACAATCCATTGCATTGGATTGTCTCAAGTTAGTCCATTGAAATAGAACAATTTCTAAATTTTCGAAGGCAATACCTACCCCCACCATACGCGCGGTGGATTGGGTTGTGTATTGGCTTCGTGAAAAGGCACATTCTGAGCCAGTAAGCCATTCCACTACATAATCGTTTGCATTAAAATCAAATGTATGCATTAAAATGTATGCAATAAAATCAAAATATGTTTTAACCTAGCCCTCAAAGCAATTTTACGTCTATCCATATCTTCAAGCTTTGGAAAATATACTTGTATACACAAAAAAAAACAAACTCTAAATAGTGGCATATGTGTAAATGATATTGCATTTTTCATTCGACTGGCTTAATGTCTTGTCTTAGTGGATTGTCCCAGCAATTCGGCTCGTGTAAAACAAGCATTAGATGCAGGATATCACATTCCTAATGAAGAAATTTACTGATAAATTAATTATTTATCTCTGAAGTGTTTTAAGAACTGAGATGGTTCCTCAAAACTAACTAGTTGTTAAAATGCATGATCACATTCGGCACAGACAGATTTCATTACTGATTTTTATTTCAACTTATTTTTTTTGTAAATATTGATCGCATTTTTCACTTATAAATAATATTCTACCTACTTCTAATCTTTTTAATTTAGCGGTAGGTACGTACTCAAACTATAGGTATTAATCACAAAGTTTCGAGGTATAACTAGGCTTACCATAATCATGAAGCTCTAAACCGGGACAGGAGTGGGAGATAGGATAGGGTGAAGAGAGACACATTAGGCTACTACCATTGATTATAGAATAATAGTTATATAATCAAAGCTACTATCAAATAATGTTTTATTATTTTAAAAAAGCAGTAAGTAAGTACAAACGGAGTTGTCATGGAATTCACCGACCAGAGTCGGGGCCATCATAATACTATAGTTACGCTTCTGGGGCGTGAACGGTGGCCAGACTAACGACCGGCTGTGGTAGGTTTAGGACAGCTGTCTTGCCACATGTGTTAGATAGTTTTTTCTAGAAGGGAGTTAACTATTTTCCTGGAGAGACTTAAATAGGTGAAATAGAAATTTGGCTGGAAGGCCACAAGCGCCAGCTTCCACCACATGAAGGTAAACAACAAAACCGTTTCGGGTGACGGCATTTGCAAGATCATGGTATTGGTTTAATTTGTCTAGTCTTTTAGAATATTTGATTCCCATGGAACAGTTAATTCTACGGTAAGGACCATCGTCCGAGATAGGGAGTAAAGAGTTATATATATCTGGGCGGAGGGCTGTGCATCCGAGAATTTCCGGGAAATTATACTGTTCAGAGACCGAATCCACCCCCGGAATCCAATCTGAAGCTGTCTCGATTAATGAGAAATCTTTTGTAGTAAAATGTTTCTTGCCTTTAGTGCATCCCGCACAAATTGTATTGGTGGTTTGGAGGGTACAGTCAGATCCTTGTTGGCACAAGCCACTGAGAGGCTAATAACAGCGAGGACTTTGTCATGACGGTAAGTATACCGTCCTTGATCTAAAGCCGCCTTGCAGCCGGACAAAATACGTCTAGCTGTGCAAGGGGTATTACTACGAAGAGGGCTACTTTGGGTATGCAGGAAGATAAGGTACCAAAAGTCTGCTGAAGCAGAAAATTAAATTATTTTAATTATTTTTGTACCATTCGGACTTCTCCACCGTTCTCTTTAATTTTTACATAAAAGTCAAAAAGTAATGTAATGGCCAAAGTTTGATATACAGTACAATAACTACAACTCCAGCATGCGGCCTCCGTCATCTGACCAAATTTGTTTCATCATCGAGAAAACACGCTCCAAAGGTGCGGACGTTCCTGCTAGGCACAAAATGTATTTAAGCATTTTAACCAGTTAGGTGCATCAATGTGTTGCTCCTGAAAATGTTTGAATAAATGGACCCATTTGTCAACATATTCAATTTAGGTGATTGTTGAACTCTACTCTTCATCATGTAACGCAAAAAAATGCTTTGGCAAGCGACACCTTGTCAAAACGATTATCAGGAATAATTTTTTGTTGATCATTTGAACCATGAATTGCGTTAATAGTTTCAGCAGATCGTTCAATCTCATCCCATTTCAATGCATGATTCAGTCCAACTCATGCAAAGATCTCGGCACCACCAAAACTGTCTCATTATCGTTTTAAATTTTATACAAAAGTATCAAACCAGGCCAAAGTATCAAACCGACCAGGACGCCGAGATCAATGCCTGAAATCGGAATGATCCCGGTTAAACCGGGACATATGGTAACCCTAGGCATAACCATTGATTATGTAACTAGTTATACAATCAATGATTATAACCATGCTCGATATAGAGAATAATTACTTATGTATTAGCTTCCTTATTAAACTTATCAAAGATTTTTTTTCAAAATCAATTATTTTCTGTAGAAAATCACAATCATATTCGCTTGTCACGTCATTGCCATTACGAGAGTATTATTATCAAGTATTAGGTAGGTACAATAGGTACTGGATATTTAATGTTTTTGTGTAGAAAGTGCTCAAAATCAACATTTGTTTTTATAATTTCATTTCTTGTGCATTTATTTCCATAATAATATTATTTCATTATAAAATATTAAAACTAAAAGATTTTTTCATATGGCAGCACATTCTGTAATCTTGCAATATTCACGGACCCGGGGCTAAGATTTTATCTTATGTTGACAGAGTGTAAATTATCGCACTAGGTTTAGACGGCTGATCGACGTTAATCGAGAAATAGAGCGAAACTTTGTTCCGCGTCTGCATCAAAACATATTCGGGAGATTTTTGAATTTTACTAAATAATCGCTTTCTTACAAATTGTGTATAAATAATGTGATAAAAATCTAGATGTTTCTATTGTTGTTATATTGGTTGATACACTGGATCAAAAATTAATCAAAGCCTATATAAATACAAATAGGTATACAAAAGGCAAACAGTGCCTTGGGTATAAGCAGCAGACTGGCAGAGGAAAAAACTGGGGCCTTAACCCTAAGATTGTACACTGGCTATATACAGCCATTGTGAGGCCAATAATTACATACACCTCTGTGGTCTGACGTAACAGCCAACTAGGAAACTGTAATTACCAAACTAAACAGTATTCAAAGGAAGGCTTGCCCTATCACAACGGTGGCAATGTGCTCTACCCCTGGAGCAGCCCTAGATGCACTGCTGAATTTACCGCCCCTGCATTTCCACATTGAACAGGTGGCGAGGGCCAGCATGTACAGGCTATCTGTCCGAAAGAATGTAAACTGGATTCCACACAAACCCTAAGATCTGTCCTAAACTTGGTCCATGAAACTCCAATCCTCAACATGGTATCAGATACCATGTTTCCACTGTTAAACTTTGAGAAACTGTTTACAGGATAACTACCGCCCAGAGTTGACTGGCTAAAAAACCAACTGCACTGGGCGGCCAGTAGCCTTAAATGGTTTACCTATGGTTCCAAATTAGGTCTTGATGTAGGCTGTGGAATATATGGAGAGCCGGCCTTTGCTTAACAACCATCCTGAAAAGGATCCCTCCACTCTCGAATATATGCGATGATCGACTGGTTTGATCTGAGTGTATCCCGGTAATGCGGCATATGCACTCGGTGAAAACTTCGGATGGATGGTCTGCCAGCCCTTGCTCAACAACGAATAGCCGGGTGGGTTTGAAAGCGTAATGTGACCTAAGAAAGCGGAAGTAGTTAGATACCTTATGCTATCTATTCTTAGAAACGATAAGTTGGCCACCCGATCTCGGGTGGCAATCCGAGTAAAGGGCGCTTCGTATCCGCGACATGTTCCAGTGAGGAATTACCGCTTACATAAGGTAGAAGAACGCGCAAGCGACCCCGAACCTGCTACCAGACGGGAGGTCGGAGAAATTTGACCACATCTGGGAGTGAGGGCGCGAGGATTCCCCACTTGGCTTGAAATTTCCCAGTGCCACGTGGTGAGGAGTTGAATTCTCACAGGCTGTGGCGGAGCTTGGTACATAGATTGTCTTCGTCCAAGTCCTTGCATTCGTTTTGGGGTGACAAAATGATAAATTTCATTATAATGTCCCGAGACGGCGGATCCCATCCGATAAAAGTGTCATTTGTTGATGGCGCTTATTCGACTTGCAGTGATCCGCGAGGAGTCCTGTAAGTACGCATACCTGGTTCCTGCTTAGTTTTAGTAGCTTGGAAGTTTTATAGTGTAATTTTTTTATTAGCCTTTGGTAACTTTTAGTCCTGGTATTTTCTGCCAGTATCGGCGGGACTACTGTCTCTCCTATTATTTTAACCTTTTGGATAGCTGTGGCGATTGAGTGGCCACAGAATAGTTCTAGGCCTATGATCGGTCACGGGATTCTGTTTTTAGTTAGTCAATAGCCTAGGTTTTTCATTCTCATCAACCCTTGTATGGCCAGGCACGGTACGACATTAGAAATCTAATTATTCCAGAAGTCTAATTATTATTGGCCCCTAAGGAAAAAGTCTTGTAGGGCTCCACCCCGCATTTGTCTAAAATATGATGGAGGTAAAGCCTAAATATATATATATATATTATTTTTACAGATTTTAAGTGCTCGCCACACTACAATATAAAAATGGAAACCTCGTGTGGATTCTTCGGCCTCCGACCAACATTCCTACAAAAGTTTGCCACACCGAAGAGCTTCATGGTAATATATGGCTTACTAGGCACAACGCAAGCAATGGCATATATATATTTCGTCGTATCGCTCACTACAATGGAGAAGCGGTTCAAAATACCTAGTAAAACAACAGGTGCGTAAGTTAAGAATAAGATTGATATGTATCAGAATATGCGGCTTGGCCCATCTACAGTATTGTGCAAATTAATGGAATCATAGGAAATTGTTATAGTAAAACCGTTTATTTGCTTGTAATATAATATTTTTACTAAATTATACAACGTATATTATACTAATCTATAGGAAATATGTCCGCCTTTGGCTTCAACAGTTTTCTGAGATCCTCTCATCGCGATACCAAACCTGAAAGACCGCTTCTATCATCTTTGTTTTTGTAGTGCAGTCGATTTTGCAGTCTAGCTTTGCAAATGGCTCATAAATTCCCAATAGGGTTCAGATCGGGTGAATTCCCGGGCCAATCTAAAACAGTTATCTGCTTATCCTGGAAATATGTCAACGTTCCTACGACTTGTGGCAGGGAGCAGAGTCCTATTGAAGAATTGCTCTTCCTTGGGGTTGGTACTTTTCAAGCTCTTTATTCAAATGCTGTTCCCACATGGATTTGTATTTTTGACTGTTCATCATACCCTCGATTGGCGCCAAAGATCCAACCCCCATGTATGAAAAACACCCCCAAAACATTTTTTTGACTGGATGTTTTACAGTTTGGTCAATATGAGCTGGAGTCAGTTGTTCGTTTTGAGAACTCCTAACGAATTTAGATCGCTGTTCCTGAACTATGAAGGAGGAGTTTCATCTGTAAAAAAGACCTTTTTCCATTCTTATGCAGTCCAGTTGGATTATTTTCTGGTCCGGAACAGCCTCTGTTTCTTCATGCGGTTAGTGAGAAATTGTTTTTTTTGTGGTCGAATAGCCCTGCGACCAGATTCCAAACGTTTTCTACGGACAGTCATGTATTTCTACGCCTGATGCTGCTAAGTCTTGTTGCAAGTCGTCACTTGTTTTTTTTGGGTTCAGTTTGATATTTCGAAGCAAAAAACTATCATCTCTCGGTGTCGTCTTTCTTTATCTTCCACAGTTGCCCGATCTCTTCACTTCAGCTGGTCCCGTGTCCCTTTTACGCTTCAAAATGTTGCTTACTACTCATTGACTCACTCCACACTCCCTAGTGATGTCTCTTTGTGACATAGACGTGTGTTCACTCAACGTGACAATCTTTTAGCGCTTCCTTGGCATGATATCCATCATAAAAGTTCGACTACACAAACTCACTAATTACTGAATATACAGCTTTGAATGATAAAACATCAGAAACTTGGAGTAAAATTCTAACAGTCAGATAATTATAGGTTATGTTATTAATGCTTTGACACTTGTCAAGTGATATTACAGAGTTGTAATATGCAAAAAAATGTAAAAAAATAAGGATGATTCCATTAATTTGCACAATACTGTATTTAGAAAAAATAGTCTTTGTTTTGAATACGGATATACATATTCACCTATAATCGTGCCAAATATCAAGAATGTAGCCGTAATAATTTAAAAAATATTGATTATTGCCAAGAAACCGGGCATTTCATACGAATAATGTGCCGCGGCGACGTATCGCCTGAACTGCGCGCGCTCACCCGCCAAAGTGTGTAACTAATGAAACTAATAAGCTGTCAAAAAACAGTTGAACGAGTAAATGTGCAGATTTCCCCCTCTATAGTAGTAGTAGTAATGAATTTTACTCCAGAGCATACCAGAAGAGAGATATTGTGCAAGAACTGATTTTTGTCTCCATTTTTTCAAGATGCGGCAGTGCAAGGTTGGAAACTCATTTCAAGAACCCTGCCAAAAATCAAGACTGCCAGATTGTTAGCTGGATAAAACGTTACTTAAACTGTACTAATATGCAACGACTTTAATACAATCACTACGATACGCTGTCTAAACATTACATCGATTGCAAAAACGGTGTCGCAATTGAAAATCTGGATAGAACAATAAGTGACTCAATTTTTAACACCTGACTGAGTCGTTGCATCAGATTGGTTCGATTATTTCCAGTTATCAAAACAATGAGATAAAGACGACAATGCATTTCATTGTGAATACACGTCCCAATATTGAAATAATTTTTATGCTCAGAGATAGAATTTGATAGAAGTGAGCAATGAGATCAGATCGGAATTGAAGCGTGGGAAGTCCAAACAGCTGGGATATGAGTAATGGTTAGGTGTATGGTCAGTGTCCTAACATTCATTTTCCATAAACCTCCCTCCCAACATCTCTTTCTTTAATCCGAAATAGTAATACTGACCACCGAGAGGAAAGAATAAAAAGAAAGCATCGGTTGCCAAAGCCGTTCTAAAGGACTGATCAATGGCGTCAGAGTCGAAAATCACAATGCAAAGTAATATATCAGCATCCAGCGACATTATAAAAACTATATCTTAGTCAGCCACAATTAACTTCATAATATCAATACATCAACATATTTCAAACTGCAACATCGGATGCCGGCCGCCCTATAAGAAAACATATTTGCATCAGTTGATACGGTTTGTATTTTGTCGGAATCCTCTCTAAATAATATTATGTTATTCCATTAATCCAACCGCCTGGGTCATAATGGCTACGTGGAACCTGGGCTATAATGGTCGTTGTGTTTTGGTCGGCCCAGCTTGCGGAGCAACTCCTATTCAGGAGCCTTCCCGAAGAGGGACCAACACACCGATTGTCGTCAACGTGTTGCCACTGACAGATTCTGAAGGAGTTTATAAATGTATGCTTCTTAAGACAACTGGTAGTGTCACTTGCTACGAGCGAACTCGTCCGACTCGTCCACCCCGGAACATTTTAACAATATGTTCGTTCTATCACCCCGAGGCAAAACGCAGAGACTTTAGTCGATACGCCGATCGACGATGACTTATTGATCTACTTACCGAGCTCCACCTAAGCCCGTAAGAGTCCAACGCATTACCGCGAGGCACAAGGAATTTTCAAGCCCAGTGGGGATCCCCGCGCCCTTACTCCCAGATGCGAATCAGATTCCTCCGATTCCCCGTCTGG
>JAOPUG010000090.1:22624657-22635209 GCA_027564375.1 Micropterix facetella | reverse complement strand
AAAAATATTTAAATGATATAATCAACTTTAATTATTCTTTATTTACTTACTATCTATTAAAATTTTAGAAAATAGCATAAAAAACGTTAAATATATTTTGACAACCATTAAAAAAATTATGTTATTCGGAAGTACAAAATTAGTTAACAATTATCACAATTTTTTTTCATGTCGTCACCTCGGATAAATTTGGCACATTTATGCACTTCACAATCGTTTTTCTGTAGCTATTTCATGGGTACATGTAGCAACTTCCTCATTTTAATGTTTCTAAGCTACTGCTAGATGTTGAAGGGCCTGGAACTTCACGATCAGATTAACGCTTTGGGGTTTCAGTGACCCCAAGCACTGCCATACAGCACATCTGACCACTTCCATTGCGTGGGAGCTAACGAGCTAGGAAGCTAGCAGAAAGTTCGGCTTGCTAACGTAAATAACTAAAAAAATAACTTGAATTGAAGATCACTTGGGGTCGCGGAGACCCTGCGCGCCTAATTAAAGGTTAAATGTCTTGTATCACCTTAAGGTAACATAGGATTATATTTTCGGGTTTGTTCATAAGTTGGAGATATTACCAGACAGAGTGCATAAACCCCTGTTCAGGAAATAGCATTTTGATTTTGATGGCAATGGAGTGTCTGTTACTAGGGCCACACTAATGGCGAACACCGTTGATTATCGCATTAAAGCCACGACTTAATGCGATAATTTGTCAACGGCATTGACAATGCTGTTAGGCGATAGCTCGGATGGTGGGATTTTTTGGCAGATCAAAGAGATTTATCTTGATAATTTGCTTATTAGTGGTCACACTAATAAGCAAACAATGTATGTTTGTCATTGTGCGCCGTAGCGCCGACGAAGTAAGACATATGTTTCCCGCCCGGAGCAACTGTTGATCGGACGATAACTGCGCATTTGTGCGCAGTTTCTTGTGCATTTTTATTATCCACTAACTTCTTTTTCTTTGTATTGGTTTTTCTTGGACCATTAATATAACAATTATTAATATAATAAAAATTGACACTCATAATATACATGTAGCAGCTTCTGCCTCCATCTTGATTTGTGGAACAATTATCGCAGTTTTATATGGAAATAATAGACATTGACCTGTAAAGTGTGGCTCATGAATGAATGACAGCACTGCATCCATCATAGCCTCCCAAGAAACCATCGGATTGGTAATGTTTCGTTTGATTCTCGGGTTACTGTTATTTCAAGGTATTTATGCAAAATATTTATAGTATTGGTGATTTTGAAGATGATTCTCACATTTTTGTTTTTGATTTCAATGTAGTTTTGCAGTTTAAATTTTTCCTGACGGTCAAACAGTCAACATTCACCGCTATGAAATGGTTGCGTAAAAAAACCATATAAAGAAACTCGTGAGAGAAACATGTTTCAATCTTAAAATTATTTGAAAGGTCTGTGAGATTATTTTACCAATATTTTAGCTAGAAGAAAGTTTGGTAAACTATTCAAAAATCTAAAATAATAAGCATTTTAAAACCTGATGAACCGAAACACTCGTCCGAAAAGCTACTCAAAGGAATCATCAACAACTATTGATGCACCATATCACACTAGAGAAAGCTGAGTCTCGGCCAAATCGTAGCTGCGAAGACCACATTCTGGCCCTGTCTGCATCGATTGAAAACGGGGTCCAATGTCAAAAGAAATTTGTGGCAGTGTTTCTTGACTTCTCAGCAACTTGCTACACACTACGAAATCACAGTTTTGCTAAAATTCTCAAAAATATTGCCTTCTCCAAAACTGGTCAAACCTTTCAGAATGCATGCTCGATATTTTCTGGTGCTGTGTGAAGATGCTAAAAGCAGGAGGAAGTGAGCGCTAAATAAGGATCTACCACAGGTTTCTCTACTTGCGCCACTATTGTTTGATCTATATTGTTCTCCTTTGAGTTAAATACATATATGCTGATGATACAGCGCTCCTGTCTAAAAAGAAAACTTTTAATGATGGATGCCGCACCTACGTTATCTGAAGATCTAGGAAAGATACATTGTGAAGTGGTGTCTGCCCTAGCCCAGGTCAGCCTCTACAGTGCAACCCTGCTAAGGCACCTTGGCGTCCTTCTCGACCGACCGTATCCTGAGCATCACCTTAAGAGAAGGACTCTGATTGGACTTGCGAAAATTGTAACTATCAATAGTCCTCACATTCACAATCACAACCTGAGTCTAAGCAAGAGTCGATTCAGTGGCAATAGAAGCTAAGAATAAATAATATTACTAGCGTAAAGATGTCTCTATTGTATATGCCCGATGATGCAATGCATCCCCCCCCCCCACTCCTTTTGAATACAAGCCGGCCATGCTATCTTATAATATAAATTATTGTTAGTTTAATTGTACTATCTGCGAATAAAATATAACATTTAGACTTTCCTAATATGTGTATGTTGTTTTTGCCAGTAGCTTCACTTGCATAGATACCTATATAAGTAGGTTATACCATATGGTAAAATCGTTTACCCAGCACCTAGCATTACATATTTACATAATAGTTAGGTATTCATATCTAAATAGATTTGTCAAAATTAAAATGTCATTTCTAAACGAATTTTCGTTACGTTATTCGCCCAAAAAAGTAATCACAGGAGCTGCAAAAACAATAACTAGGTCATGTAATAATATAATAATAAATCTGAACGAGCTGCCATAAGATTCACCCACTGGAATTCTGGGGAGAGACGGTCGGCCCCGGACTAGCCACCGACTATGGTAGCATTAGAACAGCAGTCTTGCCTCATGCGAAGACACTCGCATACGGCACTTATTCACTTCAACCTTATGGGTGATAAGTTTGAAGTGACTCCCCCCTCCCCCTTCAAAGCTCTAAGACTTTAGATGCGGAAATCTTGATTTTGGATTATTTTTTTAAAATTAGATTATTTTCCCAGAGTGATCGTGATCTTTAAAGAGATAAAACAGGGATTTGACTGGCAGGCAGGAGTCCCATTTTCCACCGCGTGAAGGTGAATAGGTAAGCCGTTCTGGGTGATGGCATTTGTGAGATCATTGTATTTATTTAGTTTGAACTCGTGGTCTTTAGGGATATTTGACTCCCATGGAACATTTAATTCTACGACAAGGGCCATCATCCGAGATAGGGAGTATGGAGTTATATCTGGACGGAGGGCTGTGCATCCGAGACTTTCCGGGAAATTATACTGTTTAGAGACCAAATCAACCTCCAGAATCCAATCTGAATCCTTCTCTATTATTGAAAAAGGTTTTGTAGTAGAATGTTTTTTGCCTTTAGAGCTATCCCGCAAAAAAACTGAATTGGTGGCTTGGAAGGTACTGTAAGACCCTTGTTGGCTCGAGTTACTGAGAGGCTAATTATCTCACGAATAACAGCAAGGACTTTGTCGTGGCGGTAAGTATACCGTCCTTGATCTAAAGCCACCTTGCAGCCAGCCAAAATATGTCTAGCTGTGCAACGGTATTGCTACAAAGAGGACATGAACTATCCTCTGAATAGCTCCAATGAATGAGGTTATTGGGGTCTGGAAGTGTATGCTGGAAGGCATTTAGATAGAATTTCAGCATCTCTGGTGTCCAGTCATACAACAATATCTTCCAGTGCATTGGAGAGGGAATGCAAAAGTCACCTACTGTTGTCCAGTCATTTTGGCATTGAAGGCCAATAGCATGAGCCATACTGTTGCTGTCATAATCTCTTCGCAGGAGGGAATTTTTAGGTCACATCGCTCATGGTTGTACTGCCATACCCCAGACCAGTACCATTCTGACTGATTCCCAAAAGAAACTTTTTGTGAGCCCTAATAGACTAATTTGGGGTCATAGAAGATGAATTTTGTATCTATACGGGTGAGTCCAAGGCAAAAACATTTGGAGGTCTTCACTTTTATACAACCTGACCAGTCACAGAACAACTCTACCTTCTGTAATAGCAGAGAAAGCTGCCTGGGGCTCCTAATGATAAATGTCAGGTCGTCGGCAAAGCGAGGCACGAAGAGGTATACTGACTGTCCGTTTTAAAGCGGTAACCTCATTTCTTGTCGAACTGTGTCAGGCTTTCCAGCAGTATATTAAAGATGATATTGAATATCGTCAGAGAAGGCAACAGCCCTGAAATAGTCCAATTGAATATGCTATAGAGCGGGTAGTCCATTCCTGTGTTTTAATATGGAATGTCAGAGTTGTAGTAGGAGTTTACAATGTCACACACCACATGTGATAAGTTGTACCAGCGGAGTGTAATAGATGGTAGAGAATCTCCGAAGCGAGCCTAACTCCAAAGTTGCCATTGTTATTCATTTCATCCATTAATGAATTCAAGAATTATAAACTGCTTTTCTCTTTTCAGAGTTGCCAGAAGCGCTGGCCCGTCTCCTCCGGAACAAAATACTAATGGCCAATATAATATCGGGCATCTTCTACGTCCTCGGATCTAGCGCCTATATAACATTCATAGCGAAATACATAGAGGTGCAGTACAACAGATCGGCGGCGACTTCCACAGCTGTCGCCGGACCCGTCATGCTGATCGGAATGATCTTGGGATTTCTGCTTTCCGGGTGGATCATATCACGGAAGCAGCCGAAGCCACGATATATACTCATGTGGAACATAATCGTCGGATTGGTGTATCTGGCCGGGGAAATGACGTTCATATTTTTGAGTTGTCCAAAGTCGGAGGTTGAATTGCAGATCTTGACAGGCAGGTAAATTGGTTATCATCTTCACTTAAAATTTATCATCTTCCTATTAGCTACTGTGAACAGCCCACTATGAGGTAAGTCCTGTAAAATTACTGAAAATGGTCAGAATAAATTCAGTGATAAAACAGAAGTATCCACATAAAAAAACAGTGGAAATCTCTTCAGTTTTTAGACAAAATTCATCGGAGTTTTTTCTATTGGATTAAAGGTGCTTCCATATATTTATTATAAATATTATCAGAGTCAATTTCCGGGAATTTCCAAGTGAATTAGGAATATTCTAGTTTGACATAATAAGTAAGTGACTTTCTGGTTGATGTAGTGTTCTATAAAAAAAAGGCATTCATAAAAATTAAATGTAAGTCTCAATCTTGAAACTCAAAGTGACGATTTGTTTAATACCAATAGTGGTAGTTTGATAGAATTATCTTAATAAACAGTTACTCTGGACAACAGCAGTTGCAACATCGCCGAAACGTCGGGTGTTAGGGTCTTTTCGCACTTGCGGCGTAGCACACGTGCGGCAGGCCGAGCGGTACAGGCTACTTTAAGCATTTTACCGCAAGCGCATAAACATGCTCACAGTTTGCCTATATTTCCTTTACGAAATACCACGCGCAGTGTACTGCTCGGCGTGCCGAAAGGAGCCTTACAAACCACACGGTAAATTCATTTTATCTTATTTATAATGTCAATCAACCGCGGTAGTCTTCGATTTCATATCCTAATAGCAATCGCATTGTAGGAATAGCATAGCAGAATACCAACTTTTCTTGACCCATGTCAATACAATTGCTTTTAAATACAAGGAATTCAAAGAATATATATTTGTAACTTTATGGCACCAAGGAAAAATTCATTTTTTATTTAAATTTTTGTATAACAGTGATTAAAATCGATTAATGAATAGCTTTAAAACAACAGTTTCTAAATTACGCAGACGGTTGTATGCATCCTCGATTAATAATATCACAATTATTCATGACCATCTCTTGTAAATCTGTCGATTCATTTTTGAAGATAAAATAAAATAATAAATAAATAAATTTCAAGTAGCTATCACACAAAGCAGATCTTTCAATGTTTGCTTTATTTTAATCGATCACAAATTTATATCTATATCCGAGTTGTTCGTATACTCATAATTCACATAAATTGGATTGCATTTTAGCCATTATCATAATAATAATAATAATGAATTGCGACATATCTTCTCAATTAGGAGTTAAATAATTTTTGGCTGCATTAATATCTGTCTCCAAATGCTCACATCAATAAAATCTTCAAAGTTTAAGAAAGAATAAGTCCATATTTTTCCATCTTATCTCTGTAGACAAAGCAACAAAGAAATGTCGCCAAAAAGAAATGAAAAAAAAAACAATGAAAAAAGATAAATTTCCCATTAGTGTTCTCTAAAAACCATAAATATCTATTAGAAATGCCTTTCACTTTCATATTCAACATGAGTTTGTCGAATGGTACAGTGATCGACATGAACTCTTCACCTAGGATTAGCATAGGTGCGGATGAGGTCCCAATTAACGCCCAGGTTAAAAATCTTGGTATATACGTCGACCAGAATATTTCATGGCAGCCGCACATCATGGAGATGAAAGGTAAACTCTTTAGCCACTTTTATGTATTAAAGAAGCTTAAGAATTTTCTGCCCGAGGAAAGCAAAGTCACAATCTGCCAATCTGTCCTCCTTCCTCTCCTTCATTATTCAGATGCTGCCTTTCTCAACATCACGGAAGATCTAGCCACCAAGACTAAAAGGCTGCAAAATGTTTGCATTCGCTTAATTTTTGATCTGAGAAAGCATGACCATAATACGGAATACAGAAGAAGACATCACTGGCTGACGACCTGAAAAAGGAGAGATATGAGAGTCCTTGGTTTGCTCTACAGAATCTTGGAGGGCGGCTCTGGCCTATCTCATAAGCAGATTCAATGCTCTTTCAGCTCACGGGCGTCCGCTGAGATCGGAAGACAACCTACTGCTCTCGATCCTTGGTCACAGTTGTGATTTCTACTCAAACTCATTCTCCATACATGGAGCCAGTCTCTGGAATGCTTTACCCGCACATGTAAGGACAGCACCGAGTTGGTATTGTTTTAAACGCAGGTTCAAAGAACATTTTAAAACACGCTCATAAATTTCTCTCGTCCCCTCTCCCCTTCCTGCGTCATTATAAGTTTATTGCTTTTTTTTAAAATTAATCTATGTTTCAATATCTGCTTGATTTTAATGTTCCTGCCATTATAGTGTTTTGAATAATAGTTTTCGATGTAATTTTTTTACCGCAAAACATGTTTTACCATTGGGCTAAGGTTAGCTGTAAGATATTGCTTAAAGCAATAAGCTCAAAGATTTGTTAAAATAAATAAAGCGTTTATTATTATTATATTAAAAGGATGATGCATCCAACATCGAACATTTTAGATCAATCTCCTTACTCAATATATTCTCAAAACTAATTGAGAGTAGGCTCTTAGCTTTCTTCAACAAATTCCTAATTGTTCCAGAAAACCAGTTTGGTTTTCATCTACTCAACAAGCCATCTCAAACTTCTTTGCAAAAGTCAGTTGACGAAAAGCAGCTGTCAGTTGTTTTGTTCTGTGAAATCGCAATAAAATATGTATTTTTACCTACCCTATCTATAATCATACATATATTATTCTTTTTTCAGATCCTCATTACTTAATGAATGCAACAATAATTGTATGTGTGAAACTGTGAAATATGAACCAGTCTGTCATATACCGACAAATCAAGAATTTTTCTCGGCTTGTCACGCGGGATGCTCGTCAAAACTGCCTGGAGTTCAAGTGAGTAGTATTAATAGATTATTTAGCACTAATGAAACTTTATGCTGTTAATATTTCTGTGATGATGCCCAGGCCAAATCCAATGCATTTATTGATATTTGATAATAATTTTTGCATGGAGTTTTGGCATAGTTAACGCAGCCACGGCTAGATGGCGGTTTTGCCTCTTGGCTACCTAATATAAGTGATTATTATAATCACATGCATACACACAAGTAAATAATCATATGGCCAAAGTTTGACAAAATCTTGGGTTTTCCTCCTGCCTGTTTTACATTTAAAATAATGAAGATTTATATTTCTTTTTCAGGGATTTTCTAATTGCTCTTGTATTGAGCCTCTAGATATTGAAACAAATTCTACAGGATGGGATATGGTCACTTCTGGGACTTGCGGGCAAAGTTGTATAATCGGTTATTATATGTTTATAGTAACAGCCATGGTTATCAATGTTTTGGGGTCATCGGGTCGAATTGGAAATATACTCATCAATTATCGGTAATTATCACTTCCTGTTAGGTCTCTTATTAGGGGGGCATCCATTAATTATGTGAACTCAGAATGGGGAGAGTAGGGGTGCTGCAAAAGCTCACCAAATCTCATTTAAAGGGAGGGGGAGGTAATGAAAATCTCTCATCAACATTAATATTTAAACATTCATTAAACATTTTGTATTACAAAATCAATCCAGAGCATAGATTTTAAACCCGCCTAAGATGACGGAACCGCTTTGCCTTTATGCTTAAATATACAACTGAGGTTTTTGTTTTAGTTAATTCTTTTATGTTATAAAAAAGGATATACTTACATAGTACGAAAAATAAAAAAAATCATATAATATACTCACACAAATACTATATATTTTACTACAATTTCTAATACATTTATATTAATATTAGTTGTTGTTTTAACAGATTACATTCTATGTGTGTGTGTAATGTATTTTTTCTGTCTGACATCATTAAATACGAATTTCAGTTTATTTAATATTAACTAAACAGTGTTTTCAATTCTTGGATATATTACACATATATTACAAGGGACATAATATATTACAAAGGACATACCTATATTACAAAACACATATGTATATTACAAAGGAACAGGAATAAATCCTTAATTCAATATATTTATGATTTCCTGGCAGTTAAAATGAATTTTTGTGTGATATTTTAGTTGCATAGGTGTGATACAACAACATACAGAATATCTGTAAATATAATTCGGCCTCTCTTATGCAAAATTTAAATAAATTCGTATAGTGTACCTTAAACATAATATAATTTTTATTCTATTCCACAGAAAAAATGTAGTACATAGAAGATATTAGTATTAACGCTTAGGTATTTAGTGGTATGAAGCAAAATACATGAACATATCAAATAAATTTAATTATTTTAAAATTATATGGCAAATCTCACATGAGGGGAGGGGGGTCTCACCCCATCTTACTAAATCTCACCAAGTGGGAGGGAGACTCCAAATTAAAAAAAAAGTACCTCAAGTAATTAATGGATGCCCCCTTGCTCGATTTATAAATATTCGCCATTCGATCATGAACAAATTAAAATATAACAACGTTTTTTAATTTATTGTAGATTGATAGTTATTATTCATGTTTGTTGTTGTAATATAAAATGTTTCAATTTTAACACCGAAATATCAAGTGTCCCCAACTTCACAGTTAAAAAGCAGGCTTGCCAACCGTCCGGTTTTCAACTGGACTGTTGGGTTTTGGAATGAATTGTTGGGGTCAGGTCGCTAACCTCCAGCCGGGTGCAATTTGTCTGGTCAGATTATAATGAGGAAACCAAAATTCTTAAATGTTAATTACAGAATATGGAGACGTAGAAGCAACGTTGCTAATCACCGATGGTGCAGTTGACGGGACGGGACGTAGAAACACCATCGTTCTGTCTTTTTCTTCACTGTGCTCGTATCTCGCGTCGACCGCGAGCGGCAGGCAGACGAGAGAGATCGTTAGTTCTGAATCATCTGCCCGCTCGTACGCCCGCTTTTAATAGTTTTGAGTCTGGTTTTTTTTAACTTACAATTAACTGAGTACCTAATTTTGTTACTCATATATATTAACTCACTGTGATATGATAGTGTAAATAAAATAATGTAATAAGTAATAGATAGTGTGATAGTATAAACAGTAAAAATGAGTGAGGTTCCCTCAAAAATTAAAAAACGGTATTGCTGTTGTCACGACGAATGGCCAACCTCCGAAATTTTTGCGCAGTGGCTTGCTAAAGAAGACGATACAACAGCTTTTTGCAAAGTATGTAGAACCACGTTCACTATTAAACATGATGGAATTAAAGCCGTTACCACTAGCAGACCGAGGGGCATGCCCGAAAATGTCAATCAGCAAGTCAGCTGAGAAAGGTACAATGTCTTCTATCATCGACTTCTACGAAGATTCAGATGAGACTTCCGTTGCCATAGCTGTAAATCTGATAAAATGCATCAAGGAAGTTAATCTTGACCCAAGTAACTTATGTAGTTGCTTATGGAGCTGATAACTGTTCGGTCAACTCAGGAAAAAACAAAATCTGTATTTGTTAACCTAAAGAATATGTTGAATCTACCAGAACTTGCATAACACCGCTAAGTTTGGACTAAAGATGCTGTCTTATGACGTTGAATTATACATCATAAAAGTGTTCAATGAGTTCTCATCAAATGCGAAGAAGTTGGCACACTTCAAGCAAATATTTGAGTTTTTAGATGTCGAGTACAAAAATCTACTTTGTCATGTTCCGACCAGATTCTGCACTCTGTTCCCTGCCGTAGATAGGCTATTGCTAGACTGGCTGGCGGTGAAAACATACTTCTTAGAGCAAGGAAAAGACGAAGTCAATCCTCTGATCTGGAGTGTCCTACAAACCGGCGGCGGGTGATAATCTTCATCAGCTTTTTAAAGAACTGTCGCTCCCAGAAGTGTACATATTCTTTGTCCACAACATAATGGGACTCATAAACAAGTATATCAATATAATACAA
>JAOPUG010000090.1:22567989-22580009 GCA_027564375.1 Micropterix facetella | reverse complement strand
TGTTTTTATCCATTATAAAAATCGCAAAATACTCTTGAGATGAGCTTACAAAATGGCGTACTGAAAACAAACTAAATAACAGATATTGCTCAAACTTCCCGCCAATATAGAAAACAGTTGTGCCAACTGACCCACAAAAAAGAATAATTTGAATTAAATTTGAAATTAGAATTAAATTATCAATTTCCGATACTTTTTTGATAGAATGTATATATACATATATAGGTATATCCTCTGCCTTGTCTGTCTTATTTGTGCAATACACTATACATCAGTAGTAAAAAATAATAAACACAACAAAAAAATTAACAACACAGAGATTTTGACACGGGCGGATTCCCGGATACATCTTGTCACATAATATTATTGTGTAAATATATTTTCGTGTTGGCAGCACTATCTACCGTCTGGCCGCCCTCGACGCCGTCAAGCGTCAACCGCCATCGTTAGAGGCTCGGCCAGAGTCTGACTGTCAGTCTGTCAGTCGGTGGCCACACGTGCTTGAGGGCGCATGATAGTTTAGCGCCGTTAGCGAGCGACCGGTACGTTCGAACACGCACTCCGCGAATCGTCCTTGCATTTCAATCTGTTCTTCCGTGTCCGTCGCGTTTCAAAAAATAACGAGTGATCGCCGACCGTGATAACAGTTTTGCCGTACTTTTGCATCTGTTGCCGTGTTTTGATTAATTTCACCCGCAAGCGCGAAATAGCTCCTCGCGAGCTATTTCCAGGACACTGTCATCACGGAAGCTGCCGTACAGAGTATGCTGATGCCGGCCCTCGGAGCCGCGCAGGCCGAGCCGGAGGGCCTAGCCCTGACCTTAGGGGCGTTAGGGGCGACGGGCGCTCAACAGAAGGACACCACATGGACGAAGCTGTTCGTCGGGGGGCTCCCGTACCACACGACGGATAAGAGTCTGCGGGAGCACTTTGCCGTGTACGGCGAAATCGAGGAAGCCGTGGTCATCACAGATAGGCAAACCAGTAAAAGCAGGGGCTATGGATTCGTAAGTAACAGTTAATTTCAAATTTGACCTTTAGCACATTTGCCATCGGCTACAATCCGAAAATAAAAAACTTTGTGATTGTTACGTTATCTACAGAAAGTTTTACATTTTCAAGATCGTGCTGATGACATGTCAACGGACACCGCAACCACTTTATCAGTTACTTCCGTCGTAGGTACTTCATGTTGCTGCAAATCTAGAATGCTATGTGCTGCGGAATGTACACCTGCATAAGTGCAGGTCAATAATATGTTCTTAAAGAGTCGAAATCTCAATACCTGCCTGCCTTCATATGTGCTTCTTTGCATGGAGTAGGATCGATACAGAAATAAAGAAATTAATGGTTGGCTGTCAGATATCATTTTATAATGATAAGCTCTCCAATTGTGTTATATATAGATAGCTATGTGTCATGTATGTAATGCAAAGAAGATTAAAATTACTTAAATAAGTTTTCATTAATTCATTCAGGTAGCTATAAAAAGAAGTAATTGAACAGGGACGGAGATGGAAGACGTGTCCGAGTCCGATAGCATAGAATTGTATCCATCTCGTTATTTTCACATATACTATTACGTATGTTTTATAATATGAACGATCAGAAATAATTCCTCAAAATTGTGTCATTAGTTTGTAAGCTCGTTCTCGTTCGCTATACCTATCTTCCGAACTCTGACCCGATTGTTCTAAAAAAAAACTGAAAAATATCTTTGGATAGGTATGTTGTGTAGGTATTTACAGGTATAGGATGAGCTTAAAATCATTATAATGTTTTTTGATTAGCACCTACTTGTTGCATAACTTTTGAAAAAAATATATCACATGTTCATGTTGTGTTGGCAGATTCTTCACAGATATTTCCCTTCAGATACCTAAGTACCTCATACTCAATGACCTGAGGACACCAAAAGAAGTCCAGTGTCTTGAAAGCTGTCAATTGGTCGTATTCGCTTTCTGTCTTGTTTGTTTGCTTGCTTGTGTGAGTTATTAAAAATGTTTGGCTATGCGTAAACTAGAGCACATACAAGACATGAAAGTTTATAAAGATACTTTCCTTTATACACTTTTCATCTATCATATCTGTGATCCTGCTTGCGGGCTCGTTTACCTACACGTAATCACGAATAGAAAATATCGCAAAACGCTCGCTTTTTGCACGTTTACCAGCGGGAATAACACTAAAAATCTTCGATAATTGCAAAAAAACGAATTGTTTTTAGGGCTACATATGTCACACTGCTTGCTGAAACCATGTCGTCGTGTTCTCCAAGACCTGGGCCCCTTTTCTCAAAAGTAACATTAGTCACAAAGTTACAAGTCTACAAGTACAATTGCCTGTATGTAGTTACAAATTCACTAGTACAGGTGGTACTCGAATATTATTTATACTTGTGAAAAAGTCACTATTTTCAAAATATATTCACAATAGGAAAAAAAATTTATAACGTTGGAAATTTGATATAACAAAAATGGATATTGATTGGAAAAAAGTGGCAAGGAAATATTGCATATGATTGAGGCGAGAAATGGAGAGAAAATAAAGACAGAAGTGAACTGTCATTTGAATGTTATTACGGTCCTCATCTGCATAGTTTTTGATAGAACTGTTGTGAAATCTCAGTGAAAGCTCTTGTGGAAAGTTTGCGGAATTAGCTGTTTATCAGAGGGATTTTTGTTCGGTTGGAGTTTGTGTTTGTTAAGTTTTGATCCATGTGGTCCCCACGAGTTGAGTTGAAATAGGGTCTCACTCGCAGGGCGGCGCCCATTCCTGCGAGAGGGCTTAGTACAGTAATTGCCTAGTGCGTCGAGGTTGATCGCTAGTGACTAATTTATTAAAAATAAAATATTATTTAAAAAAATAACCAGTTAGTCATCCATCCCGAAAGCGCGTGCCTCGCCGTAAACTGGGGTTATTTTTTATAGTAATTGTCTTCCTCGCGGTTCCTGCTGTTAGGCTAAAATCACCGTTCTTGCGAAACATGACTGCAGGTTTACGGTATATCATTTTCTGTTAGGGTTTATTCCCTTAGCTGGTGTGTTCTCTCGTTATCTACTATGGCGAACCACCTTGCCAAGGGACCGCAGGGTCAGAGGCAACTCGTGGACGCTAGCAAGTCGGACTTGACGGTAGTGTAGCCTATGACCTGCAACTTGGCATTACACAGCATTTTATACGTGCACACTCTCCAGCAGAATGTGCAGCATTGTGACCCCTAAGTCCCCAAGTTCTCGACATTAACAAAATACTTTCAACAGCGACATGCTCTCTCATCCACAATCTGAATGACGTCATTCGTGGTAGTTTTGTGGTCACTGTGCACGTTAGGCTAATGCGGGATTTTACAAATATATTTCAGAGATTTGAGGGCGTGAACAAGTCTCCGTCTTCTCCCCTACTTATGATATTTATAAAGTCACAAGAGTACAAGACTCGTGACTTTATTTCGAGGAACACATGTAATTTCAAACTTTCACATATCGATGAAAATATACTGGTGAATAAGAAACGTGTAACTTTCGAGAAACGTGGTTCTGCTCTTCCATTTTAATATATAGAAGTCATACGCCTTTCTATAGTACTACGATACAGTTTATGCACTAATTTGGCATCAAATAGTTAGTCTTTGGGGATATGATTTACCTATGAATTACCATGGATCAGGTGTGACGGGTTTTTAACTTTATACTTGGGTAACGGTCATAAATAGATCAATATAAAAGACGATTTACACTAGCAACCTTATCCAAGCTCATCCTGTATAAAAATATTATTATTAATCGTATAATTTACGTGGGATAATATTAAATTGGGCAACTGATATCGGTTGCGATAGAACGGCTCGCCGAGTTATTATCACCTTCTTATCAAATTCTCGCTCGACACTCGCATCGATATTTCTCGTTTTTAGGGTTCCATACTCAAAGTAAACATAGTGAAAAGACTCACTTAACGTGTCTGAATGTGACAAGGTATTTGAAAATTTGTGTTGTTCTTCATTATAAACATAAATACGTAGTTGTATACAGCAGACAAACAAATCTGGATCTTTCTATCATCAGCAACCAACACGCACACACTCAACGGAAGTTTCTTCAACAATATCTTAAATGCGAGTAGTCATCGCTATCAAGACGCGCGAGATATTGACCTTTCTTATCTGTCAATTTGACGTTTCGCCCAAAATAAGGCTGAGGCTACAGCGGTCGGGCATTTCAAGTATTTCCAACTTTAGCTTCGAAGACTTTAAAATAGTTAGGGCCATACCTGTAGCCCCTGCCAATATATTTTTCGATAACAATCAGTACGTATCATATAGGCCAGGGCAACAGGTCGATTGTGATCTACGACTAGTCAGTCTATCGCCACTTTAATTTTGGTTGCAACATTTGGATTTTGGTCGCAAATATTTAATATATAACGTGGTCCAAGGGTTGTGGCGCGAAGTGGCGCGTATATACTAAAAAGAGACCATCATCCATTATTAGCTGTATTGAACTTGCGTGTTTATGTGCTTACATCATCGAGCATGCGAGGGGTCGAATAGGGTTCTGGAAATCCACTCTGAGCAAAGAATTACTCGTAACTCCGCAACGGTAACGGTTACACAAGTGATCCTTGCGTCGAAAATGTGAGTCCAGTGAAAAATTATGCTGAAAGTCGTCCACGGAAGACGTTTTTGCGTAAAAAAATTACGGTCGTGAAGCGATACTGGCCACTGCAATTTTTACTCCTTGTTTACAATCACTTAAAGATAGCATAACCTCAAAAATAATCACGAGACTTTTTTCTGTGATGCATGGGTGTTGTACCTTGGACATACTAGGGATGCTGAACCTTGGACAGACTAGGGATGCTGTATCTTGGACAGTTTTTGTTGATACTGTTACGTGGCAATATTTTCGTAATTACATAATTAAATGGTATGTTACTTTTTAATAAGTATGCCTCGCTCAAAACTGTCAGAAAACGTACAAAACAATGCTATAACAGCCATGTAAAAAACATTACAATAACAACACTTATGCGATGTATTGAGAAGGCTAAGGTACAGCCCGAAGTAACATGGTTTTTGAAACTCACTATGAAGAAAAAGTTTTCACTGACACCTAGGAAAGCGATCTATGTCAATAAATTATTCATACTTCGCGGTTACTCTATGGTGTACCTAAGTAAAAAAAATACTTGAGTTAGCAAAGCCAATACAATCAAGATACCAGAATGCTGGGAGACTGAAAGCTCGACTGGACTTTGTGCTATCGTGGCTTCCGACAACAACATATAAACATACACTTCGAAAACCATAGATAAAACAAAGATTTCTATAATTCATCTATTTTATGTAATAAGAATTTAATAGAGCCATTATTGCTTATGATGACATTATACTCAAACTGGTATGACCAAGGTATAATGACTCTATGTTTAAGGTACAACCTACCGTTGTACCTTGGACAAGTTTTACCTCTCATAGTATTATGTATAAAAAACCCATGATTAAATAATGTAACTATCTAATGAATATAAGTCATTTCTTATATAGTTTCAAATAAAAAAAAATATTAAGTGAAAAAGTGCCCACTATGCAACTGCAAACCCATCAAGATTGATTCTTAATTAATCGAGCAGAATTCGGAATTCGTTAAACTTAAAGATGAATTAACACAAAGTAAATAAATGTGAACATTGTATTAAAATAATAATATGCAGAAATAATTTAAATTGTAGATTACCGTCGTAAGAGAAATCATGTAGAAACAAGGTTTAGCGCGTACCCGCAAGGCACATCAATGCTACTTAATAAAAAAAACATTTTGATTTTATAGTGGATATTAATATGTACAGTATGCAGGAGAGTTATTTAATTGTGTTTATTTTATTAATAAAAAGGGAATTTTTTGAATTGTCGAACTCGTGATGTCACGACAACGCCGTCTACCGGCGGAGCTGATAACTAACTGGTAACGCGGCCGCTTTTAGCCGAAAACCGAAACCGGTTTGAAATCACTGTCGGCCGCTGCTAGGCGGCGTCGAGGCTTGCCTTGCGGTGAAGTTATGATTCACTCCAGAGGAACCTCCTGGGATTGAAAGTTCTAATTTTATGAATCACACCGATTACTTGTTCCCTCACGTGTCTTTCAAGTCAATTTGTTAAGCCGTTTAACCTGGAAGTCGGTTAACACAGATATATTTGTGGATGAAATAATATTGCTCCAAACATAATGTAAATGCGCCTTAAGTTAGCATTATTCATGTTAGTATTTTACTCAGTGTCGATATTGATTCACTTGATGTGTGTTGCGTCTACCTTATTTCTCGGTTCTCGTACTATATTTTCCATACTTTTATCATTATACCAAAACCGGAATATTACAATCTTCTTTGCTAAAAGTTAGGGGCTTGCTTGGCAGGGGCAGTCTCCCTGCGTTCATTCTAAAACGCGATAATATACGCTTCAATTTTCCGATAACGCTAACGATGTGTAAGAGCGGATTTGTGTACCTACATTTTTACATTACCCGTCGGTGTTTTATGGCAATTCTCAGGATTTGAAGTAATCGAGCGCGAACTACTGATAAGAGACATACATATGTAAGAAGTCATGATTTTAATTAACGGGCTTTTGTATTATAATAATAAGGGTACTTTGTATTACGTAAATACTTACATGGGCAGTAGACCAGATACGATCGGACCATTATAGAGAAATAAAATGAAAGGTTATAAATGTCAGATCTGCTTTTATAAAATACCGTCCTTATTATAACGATCTTTCCTCAATATTAATCCAAAGCCGATTCATGAAGCAATACGAGTATAGCCGCAGAAATACGAGTATATCCCTAAAGAATATACCTTAACATTGATTTAAATAAAAGTGTGGAGCGATAAATAAAATTAAATTTATAATATCATTCTACCATGTCCGTATCTAATCTCGTAGAAACTGCAATATACAAGTATGTAAGTAAATGTGATTTTTTAATATTCCATTGATAACGAGTCAATAAAACGAGCGTCACAAAAAATAGATACAATATTTCAGTGCGATAACTTACTGCGCTACTTATCGATAATTATTTAACTATATATATATTTTTTACCTCGTTTTTAAAACGGACTAAAAAGCATAAAATAATTTCTCCTAGCCCCATACAAAAAACGACAAACTTAGGGCGCATGCAATAGATAATTAATTGATCCCGAATATGCTGATACCTTTGATAAGAAATTCTAAGGTTTCCTCTGAAGTACTAGGTGATGGCATCTGTAGTGAAGCAGCAGATTATTTTCAACGATCGGACTTATCCAGAGTGATTAAAAAAATCTAGGTTGTCACCTGATAATTTACAAATCCTGTGTTTAAAAAAAAATCGTCATATTGTTAACTTTAACTAGGTGGATACATGTTTGAACTCTTAAGCAAGTATCCAATAAAACTTGAATAAATAAAACAGATCCAGTTTAAAACACTGTGGTAATAAGTAGGTTAATAAGACAAGACACGTGCATATTAATTACATTAGATTCCTTGTGTAGGTATGAATAATACGACACGAAAACCGTCTACTGTGCAACAGTCATATTTTGCACAGTTTTATGCAGGACTAATAAATCACATCAGAACTGTTAGAATAATCAGAATCGGCTATTATTTTTCGAAATAATAACAATCGTAATCGGAATATCCATAATCGTTACATCCCTAGTTTTAGATTTGGCGTTTAACCTAATAAATAGAAAATAAATTATTCACAATGATAATCTGAAATATTATCATAATACCTAGGAAATAATATAAAAATTACAAGCTAATACGTTTTTCCATGGATTTGTTTTCTTGTCATAAACTTCCCAATATGTCACATTTCTCACATGTCACATTTTTCATACGACAATGACAGTAGTAATCTGTAAAACTTAGGCAGTCGCAAATAGTTGCCATCATTAAATTTATCAAAGATGGCAGTGGGCGTATTTAGACTTTTTTGGTGTCCATGCTAATGATGCGACATTTTGTAACATAACATTAAAAAAAAAACAACAAAAAAATCGAATGTTTGTATTCTGTATTATTTTGTTTTTATGATAAAACACTTATGTATAGTAGTTTTCGCATATAAAACTTATCAGAGGGAAGAGCCAAGGGACCGTCAAATTACGATGTGACTTTTTGAAATCTAAAAATTCTGACTTATTGACGCCAAATAGCGGGTGAGTCGAATACTTATTCGTGACCAACGCACCGAGGCCAGGTGGTTCCTGCATCGGTTGATAGAGGGTACTGACGGTCGTCATTAAATTAAATAAATATTATTATAAATAAATAATTGGTCCGTACAGAGCCCAAAATTAACTGGGCTCTGCGCATTCGCCATAACTATAGATTGGCGAAAGAAAATTATGTATCCGACCTAGTTTACGCGAGTTATCGTGCATAGTAACATCCACACATCCAGACATACAGACACAACCCTTTTTCTGGTTTAGACGGACTCTAGGACGTGTGAAACGTCGAGAAAAGTCCTTTTAGACGTTTGAATTTTAAGTCCTAGCATCCATCTAGACCACAAAATACTTGAGCCTGTCTGTGTGTGAAACATTGAGAAAAGTCTTTTTGGATGATTTAATGTCGTTACATTGTTCGCACGATTATAAGACTTCGGTCCCCCGCAGGATTGACCGAAGTAAAACTGCCAATAATTCATTGTTTATATTTTATTTTTCTAGATCGGAAATCTGTAATTGTGCTACAGTTATGCGACATACCGATGACGACCCACTATTTTTGATCCAAAATAAAAGTAAATCCCTACATACTAATTTAGTTTTTTATAAGTTCTTTCTTAACCAATTATAAATAGCTTTATTAACCAATTGTTTATCATCTACATACATTGATATTGAAAAATTAGTAAATTGCTCTGTCGAGAAATATTCACCCACACATATGTACATAGATTCTATTTGATATGATACTTGAATCTTTCCTCTGATCATTTTAATTTTGAAAGGTAACTATTTAAATATCTTTTGAATAGCTTCTAAATGAAACGCAATTTTATAATTTATATTTTATTCATTGATTATATAGTCTTCTAATACTCTTATACTCTTTATACTTTCTATAAAATCGTACATAATGTATGGAAAATGATGTCGATCAACTGGCCGCCTCTACCCGTAGCGCCTAGCACTTTCAGGCATATATTTCATAACATTTTCGCAGGCTTCTGATGTTATTTCAGCAATTTATTTTTGTTTATAGTATTTGTTGGTTTGTTAGTGTACACATTTCCCTTCATACGAAACAATGGGGGTAATCGAATTAGGGGATCGTGGGGGTCAGGCGATATCCCCATTTTTGACATTACGAGTATTAGGCCGCGAAAGTTTCTCGCAGAACTTGCACTGTATCGCGAGCTGTGCATGTGATGGCGCACCATACTGTTGGAACTACATGTGCTGTAGGCATAAGTGATCCAATTCGGGTACAAGACAATTTTCCAACATATCACCATTACCTGTTACAGCATTGCCTCAAGCATCCTTAAAGAAATATGGCCCAATGATGCCGCGCCACCGCACCGGCCCAAATAACGCAATATACAGTCACTCTACGAGGGTGTAATGGTCGTTAGTGTATCAATTGAGGATTTTCAGTGATCCATTAGATTGGTCAGTGGGCCATAATAGTTCTGTAAACTGTTCGTAAACTGGGCTATGATGGCCGTTGTGTTTTGGTCGGCCAGCTCGCAGAACAACTCCTATTCAGGAGCCTCCCCGAAGAGGGACCAACCCAGTGAACCTGCTGTGCGGCAGATCTGGGGACGGGAACTCGGGCTGACCTGGACAGCTGGCGCACGGGGCGGGCAAACCGGCCGTATTGTCACTGACTGATATCTGAAGGAGTTTAAAAAGTGTATGCTTCTTAAGAAAGCGGAGGTAAGTAGGTACCTCTAATGCTTATACATAGATATGATAGGGCCACCCGATCTCGGGTGAGAGTTGCCAAGTAAAGGCCGCCCCGTATCCGCCATATTTCAGTTAGGAATACCGCTTTAGAGGTAGAGGACCACGCAAGCGACCTCGAACCTGTAACCAGGGTGATCGGAGTAATCTGATCCGAATCTGGGAGTAAGGGCGCGAGGAGACTCACTGGGTATGAAAATTCCCAGTGCCTCGCGGTAAGGAGTTGGACTCTTACGGGCAGTGGTAGAGCTTGGTATGTAGATTTGTCTACGTTCCAAGTCTCTGCGTTTCGCCTCGGGGTGGTAAAACGATAAATATCGTTAAAATGCTCCGGGGTGGACGGGTTCGCACGTAGCAGGTGACAAATCATAAATCTGCTCCATTAGATGATATTATGTTTATTAACAAAGTCCAGACAAGTCGAAATGTGCCAACCAATAAACTTTATTTTCATATTCACTATTGAACTTTGTAAACTTAAATGTTTATATAACGTCAACACTTTGTTGCGGCGTTGGATGCTACATAATAAATTGTTATCGACCACTCTCCACGACTGTCAAATATGAACTGACTAAATGACACCCGCACAAAAAATTGGCCTGGAACAAAAAAACGCTATTTAATTACCTACATACGTGGGAATTTCAGTTATGTATCTACATAGACAAGAAAAAGACAGTAACCAAATGGCCACAGCTTCCTTTACCACTTCATCGCTAGAAAATCGTTGCCGTGGAAGGATTTTTTTCAAGTTTTGAAATAGGACATAATGTGACGGGGGTAGGACAGGGCTGTAGGGTGGATGGTATAGTTGTTGGAACTCGCATCCTCGAATGGCGGCCTGTGCTTTTGCACACATGTGCACCGGATCATTGTCGTGAAGGAGCAGAACGGTTGATGTCAGCTTTCCATGCCTTTTATCCTTGAGAGAGTCTCGCAATCCCTTTATGGCGTTAGCATAGGTCTCTTCCTTTATGGTAGTCTTATGTGGCATGCACTCCAACAGTAAAACTCTTTCCTCAACCCAAAACACAGTGGCCATGATCTTGCCTGCAGATTTTTCGACTTTAAACTTTTAGGGATGAGGATCGGTGCTTCCACGGCATGGACTCCATTTTGGACCCAGGATCTCTATGGTAAACCGAACTTTCGTCCCCTGTCACCAATATTTAAAAAAAAATCAGGTCGAATTTCTCCCGACGCGTGTGTTCCACACGCGTCAGGAGTCCTTTTGAGTGGTATCAGAAACCGCGGGACCCATCTTTCGCTGACTTTAGACATTTGCAAATGTTCATGAATTATATTCCAAACTGTGCCCGCCGAGATGTCAATTTCTTCAGCTATCCTGGAACCTTAGTCACTCGCCTATCTGCCAAATTAAATCTACTACTTTTTTACACATTTCTGGAGTCGTTGCCGTAACGGGTCGCCCTGACTGAGAGTCGTCTTCTATTGACTCTTTTGCCCATTTAAACTGCTTGCTCCAAAATTTCACATTATATCCAGAGGGCGCAGACTCCCTATATATTGTTGCCATGCGTTTAAATATGTCTATAGCCTTCTTTCCCTCTTTAGCGAGGGACTTTATAACCGATCGCTGCTCTAAATCGAGCATTTTTTTAGTAGCCTCACACATCGATGCACTTGCCATGTTCTCACTCTGAAAGTATTAATCGCACTGATTTGAAATTTCGAACCGCGTCACGCGCTTAATATAGCTACACGCATGAACATGTCACGACTTGTTCAGCGATGCTCTTTACCCTTGGTTAGATAAATTATTGAACCCTCCTCGTACTTGAAAACAATTACATAATAGTCAACCGAGGCAGGAGGAAAACCTAAGGGTTTGTCAAACTTCAGCCCATATGATTATTTTCTTGTATATATGTACACTATATTAAAATGTTCAGGTTAATTTAAAATACCTACCTGAGCTGAGCACGTAAACCACGAGAGATTCATTGTGCCACTCCTGTAATGACTCACTCAATAAAGAGGAATTACTGTGTGGAAGGGGTTCAAATGTTACGTTAGAG
>JAOPUG010000090.1:22328986-22342162 GCA_027564375.1 Micropterix facetella | reverse complement strand
AGAAATAGTTCCCTGTATCAGTCCAAATTTTGTTGTAATCTTATTGTATTTTTTTACATTAGGATTCCATCGTGTGTTAGGGATCTTGAAGAGGTTTAATTTAAGAAAAAGGTTATAGATATTCTTATTAAATAACCAAATTTATTCTATCAGGGACTTTGACTCTTTTGTTTTTTTTAATCTTTTATGATTATTTTTAGTACTTACAAATTTTTTTTGAACTATTGACGATTTACATGACTAAATCCAATCACTTTGATAATCGGATATGGATTGTTATATTATTTTTTCTTGATTATTTCTATTGTGCTATTATTATTTTTGTTATTTTATACATGTAATATTTCTAATTGGACTATTAGTTTCTATATAATGACTCTCTATATTTTTTCATTTATACCTACTGAAGTATTTTATCAGTTTTAAATTATTAAAAAAAACCTTTTTTTTAAATTATATAATTGAAAATATTCAACATTTCAATCATTTACGATTAGATATAACATACGATTCTTAGACATTCAAAATTTATTCACAAATTCGCACGCAATAATACATAAATTATATTTTGGTTTTCCCCTTAAAATATCCTCAACCGAGATGAACGAAAATATCTCGTTAAAGTCAAGATTTAAAATAATAAACATATTAATATAATTATGACTGAATACTGGTAAATCTAAATTAATTTAATTATTAGTTGTTTCTACAATTTATAAGAAATAGTCAAACCGTATATAAATGAATTACACTACTTTACTATTTAAGGTAAATCAAATCATGTTAAATCATTTTGACAATATCAAGAGTAGGGATTCCTACCAACAGACTTATTTTATAAATAAAAAATACAACAAAATAAATAAATACAGTAGAAAATTCACTAATAGGCAAAGATAATATAAACAGAAACTTTGTCATAAACATTACTTATAGAAATTTCTTATTCAAAAAATTAAGTGGGAATCAATAATGAAGTTTCTTTCTGTGTAAATTCATAATATATATTCAAAAACTCCACTGATGCAAATATAATTGTCCAGCGATACTTTTTCCCAAATTCTGTTTATGTAACCATGAACTGATATCATATTATGAAAAACAGAAGAAAAAGACAGAATTGAAATCAAAATAAAACAGTTGTGACTAAAGGTGAGCGTCTAAGTACATATATGATGTGAAAACAGAGGAGGAAGGAAGAAGAAGAAGCATATGTATGAAGAATTTTCCATCAATTAAATAACATAAATACACCTGATCACTATAACATCTATAACGCTTCGTTTCTGAATTGATTTCTGTTTATTGGCATTCATGACGATATTCCCTAACTTCATTTAATTTGAAACGATCCTTGAATCATTGAATTCGAGAAGGTTAACGATTCGCCAAAACCAGATACGCTACGGCTCCTCAAATGTGTTTTTAAAGGTCAGTTGTTGGTTTTTATTCACTTCCACAATCGCGGGAGGCAATTTCAAGTGCACATATATATCATCAATGATGGATCTGAACTGCACCAATCATGTCTCATGTTTTGGTTTTCATATTACTATCAATATAATGCATTAAAAAGAGTACTTATATATTCTATCACTTAATGCAATGATAATAATGTGAGGTTGTGACGGGGTTATCCTTGTTTATGTTTTGCATTCAATGACAGTTTGTCAGATAAACTTGACAGTAACAACTAAATTAATTTAATAATGCATCAGTTTATTTATACTTTTTGATTCTTATTTTTAAATCACTATATGCTAATATATTGCTATACATTGTTCGTTTGTTAAATGTTCCTTTAAATATTATATCATTGCGATTAAATGTTACTTTGACATGGTCGTGACCTTCATCTATTAAAGCTGATAATGAAGTTGGCGCAAATACATAGTATTTGTGATCATTTTTCAATCATGTACGATGTTATATTATGTACAATTCTTAGAAACCCAAAATCTATCTATAAATTGGCACGCAATCATACATAAATTATGTTTTGGTTTTCCCCTTAAAATATCCTCAATCGAGATGAACGAAAATAACTCACCAAAGTCAAGATTTAAACAAACAAACATATCTATATATAATTATGGCAATAAAAAGTGGTAATTTGAAATTGATTTAATTTTACCATTAATGTAATTATACTAATTACACAATTATACTATGGTGTGGTCATGGGCACGTTGTCAGTGATTGGAAAATGATTCGTAAAAGTTATAGAAACAATAGTAATTAAATTTTGCTGCGAATATAAATGAACGTTATCAGCGCATTTTTTTTTATTTGGTGATGTTAAATATCTCACAATAACGTCTCATACTATAGATCCTATAATATCACACCTAATTATATGTCTATAGGTATTTATTTAATTTTCCTTATTTTACGTAGATATATTTTTCTTTTCATCGAATTTCGTATAGTTTTATAGTTACGTAGATATTTTGAGATTAGTTATTTAAAAAATCGGAAATCTCAGATATTCTGGAAAGTCAATGTTAGCCACACATGGCAGCACTAGCCGATTTTGTGAAACACGCTCTGAATGTTGCGGTTTTCGGAAAGAAACACGTCACAACAAAACGGGTCTAGACGAGTTTTGTGACCCTGAATTTCAGAGACCCTGCGATTTTATTATGTGTTTGTTAATCTCTTTATGATAGTTTAATCATGTGTACGTTGTCATTACTCTATACATTCTGTATGCAATCCGGATCACAATTTCTTCTAATAAATACTACTATAAATAATACAAGGCTACCAGCTGTTGATACCACTTGTTTAGCCATCGCCATCATTATTGTTACTTTCAGTTACCGTTGCAACAATAATGTGTATTGTTTTGAAAGGATGAAAAGACTACGTAGATACTATAATATCCTTTGTATATTTTTCCATTAAATTGCATTTAGTAGTTTATTCTCAGCATAACCTTTTCTTATTTGCTAGAGTGAAGTCTGGTTTGAAATTGATGAAATGCCGAATAAGCGTAAGCGTACGTATGATTCACTTCTCTAAAAAAAAATCTAGAAGCTTCTCCGACGTTCTAGTTTATGGACAGGTTGATTTAATTCGTCAGTATTATTTTTAGATGCAATTTGGTATATTTATTGTTGTTTCTAAACAATGGGCCTTCTCAGTTCTGTTTAATCACGCAGTAGGAGCGGTTCTTTGTAATCGTTTCTGTGCTCTCTATTTCAGGGAACAAGCGGGACAAACGTGGCGGCATCACTGTGGTCTCCGGAGTGGATGAAAGTGGAAAAGAGTACGGTGGCATTTATCGATTTTCTGACGACGGTCCCGGTCTCTTCAACCGATTTGGAGACGACGAGCCCGTAGTCTTTGACAACCCATTCCGTCCAACCAACAATTTCGACTACAACACTTTCTTAAATAATTACATCAACATATTCAGCAATATGGTCCGAGTGTAAGATATATAAAACGTGTTATAATTTCACTGGCACTTCTATTTGGTTGCGGTATTTATTCTTCCTTTTCATTTAATCTGATTAATGAATAACTTTATCTTATAGTCCTCTTCTCTAATTTTCTTCTGGCACTTGGTGATAGTGATTATTTTAAGCATGTTATTATCATACCTTTTCGTACTAACTATAGACCTCCGACTTATGGCGGGAGTTCTTCGCATGCATCAGCCGGTTTTGGTTTCCCAAACGCCTTCGACGAAGACTTTCATAAACAATTCGACATCCAATTCAACAACAATGATTTCCCATGGTATATTATTTTATGAATTTTGTCTCCCTTTATCATTTGCTTTGAAATGGCTAATTTTAATTAATTATTAATTTAGGAATCTACAGAATAACATGGAAATATTGAACAAGGTGAACGAGGCGGCTGTGAACGCTGCCAATAACATAGCAGCTACAAATGGATTCCAGTTCAACTACAAACCAGGTCCTGAACCTGATTTCGCATTTGCGACCGGTTCTCTCGATCCTCGCGAGACCTACGTCAAAACTGAAATCAACAAACCCAACCAGGTATGATTATTTCATTATTTTAGTAACAAAAGGCCATCGCAGAGGTGTAGTCTTTCACGAGTCAAACTCCTTTTCAGGACAAAACCAACTTAGCTAGCCGTTTCTCTGAAGATAGTGATGCTGTTAAATTTAACAATAATGAAGAAACCGATAAAACCAATAAAGACGTGAGTTTGATGCATGATGAAAAAAAATTAGCTGTGGTATCATGGATCATTCCGATTTCGGGTTTCACGCTTTTATTTAAATCTATAAAATCAACAAACGGTGGCGGGATTTTCGATTGAATTTCGAGTGCTCCTTTCCAGGAGACTGCAAATAAAGAACAAAAGACTGGCGCGGATGATAAAACAGCAGCAGTTCCGAAGAAACCAAAAATTAATCCGTTTTTCTTCCCGGATATATTTTTTGCATATCACAACGCAGCCGTAAGCATTACAATTTAATCATTAAAATTGGTGTCGGTTGAGTTAATTAAAAAAAAAATTGGATGTAAAATTTCAGGCGGGGGCTACTTTAAACAGTAGGTTCGGCGAAGATGACGAAGAAAAGAAAAAATTTATTAATTCTTTAAAAGGCTTGCCAAAACTCGAGACTTCAGAATATAAAGTTGATCAGGATGTAAGTCACCACATAATTTAGCAAAATAATGGTAAATTTGCACCGAACATAAATTAGGATCGCAAATTTTCAGAAAGAACCTGGCCTGAGTGATAGATTTGCATTTGCTGACGATGATGACAAAGGTACTCCTCAAGCAGTTCAGGCTTATATCAGTTTTTCTGATGCAGCATTTAATGAAAATGATCCAGGTACTGAAGCTGAACTAATTACTACAGTCGATGGAAAAGTACATAAAGTCGTTACTAAAGTGTAATGTGGGAGATGTAGAGACTTTAAGAAAATAAAAATAAAATTGCATTTTTTAGAATGGTTTTTACTTCCTCAAAAAAAATAGTAGGTGAAAAAGAACTGAATATACTTAATAGTTGAGTTATACCTACATGTTGCGATGGCCTTTCAGTAAGTACAATAAAATAACATACGCAATTGAAGAATATACGATAAATAATGTATAATTTATATTTTCAGCGTTATCCCAATTTGAATAACCGATTCCAAAACCCAGAATCAGACCCTTCGATGCCGCACTTCCAGTCAATTCAGGCATTCGCTAGCACCAGCACCCTCAATGACAACGGAAAGAAATCTTCTAACCGTCGCGCCGAGGTCATCACCAACGTGGATGGACATGTCCAGAGATACTTAACCAAGGATCCCTGAGAATCAGGAATCCTTGCCGCATTTTGTATGGATTTTGTAAAGTATTATTTTATGATTATGTAAAAATGTTTATTCATAAAGAAAATCTTTTATTTTTGAATTGCGCTATCTATCGGATGCTATGGGAATCACGACATCATCATTTTAACCGATACCGTGCAAGTGAAGAGATACCACAATAGATAGCGCACTATCTCAACATTGTTATTAAAAATAAAGAAGATGTTATTACTACCTGCATAAAATTTATTTTAGAAATAAAATCAACTGAAAAATAAATAAATATATTCAATCAAATACAATCATAAATACAACAAATTAAATGAGATGTTATCAAGCAGTGCACGAAAACGTTCTTGCGTATTCCGAGATGTGAAATATATTTTAGGACACGGAAAACACATACATACTGTGCATTATGTCATTGATTTGTGTATTGTAAAATCAATGATTATTCCAATGCATTTTTTGAATCGGGTGGGGGTGGTTGCACATCAGCGTCTAGAAGTACCTATCGCAAAATTGCATACTAACAATTATCGAGCGTAACCTGTATCGATATCCAACAGACAAGTCATATAAATAATGCAGTCTTTTAAGACCCAAGATTGCTGACTTATAGCGATAACTTTGATCCACGCCAAATTCAAAATGCTCCTTATAATGCACCAGCGAGTGAGAGTCACCAGAAGCTACATAGAATGACGATACGATAGTGCCATGAACTTCTACGATTTGGCCAGCGACATTTCACCTTAATAGTCCCCAGAATATACTACTACCTGCCTAATACAGTTAAATGTATTAAAATCTTGACCAAATTTTTTAAAAATCAGTTTCAATGTGGCTTAGCACAGAAAGAATGGAAAAGACAATTGAATGATGAATATTGTACCATATTTATATGAAAGTTTGATCATATTTATATGAAGTTTAATCCATATTTATATGAAATTGTAACGATTAAAGACATGGCTATAATTGTTAATAAACTTATTTAATTTTGATGTAATTTCTTTATACATACTTTTAATGACAATTTATTTAAATTTGAAACTTATTTATTTTAATACGATTTGTTTTATTGACGTGGTTAGTTATATTTATTTTGAAATATATTTTTCAATAATTTTAAGTAACTTCATTAAAGCAGAATGATAATTAAAATGTTACTTTTTTTATATCGTCTCATTGTACATATAATATGACATAGTAAACTGTAATAATTAATCTGTCTAATAATATAAATATATTAATATATAATTCACATCAGTGGATGTAATCAAATTTAATATTCAGCTATCACAGAGGTAATACCGTTGTTGGAAAATCAATAATATATGACGTTTTTGCCATTATTTGCTTGGCGGTTTAAATGGTTTTGCCAGTTTTCCATCCACCACGACCTTAGGCTTGACCTGGGCTTGATAGGGTCTTGAATAGACGGGGCTTGGGATATAACTTGAACTAAATGTATATGCTTTTCTATTGGTTCCAGAACAGTCGCAATTTCCATTATTTGTATTTCCAAAACTAGTTAATTGATTGTTCCACTCTAATTTCTGCTGAGGCAATCCTTGAGGCATACTTCCAACGCTGTAAGAATAATAGGGCGCTGCTATAGGTCTGCATTCGATATATGGGTTACTGGAGTACTGAATATTCGGTCCTTGGTATGGTACGAAAGCATGAGGATTGGCAAAACCTTTACTGCTACGGAATTCGTATGGATTCTTCGTAGGTAGATAAACTTTAGGAGCTTCTGTTGTAGGCTTCAAATAGGCGTTGACTTCAGCTTCTGATAGACCTTTATAGCCCTTAACGACTGGTATATCCGGATCATTGTTGTTTACTTTATCTCGATCATTTTCACTTTCTTTTACAGCTTTTACGTTGTTTATTATTATAGATACCCCATCAGCCCTGCCATTTCTGAGGTTGTCTGATTCTGAATAACAATATAAACTTTTCAGTTATGTATTTGAATTCCGTCGTCTGACAGTTTTAATATTCCAGCACTATACGTACGTGAGTTCGAATTGTCGAATACTTCGACGTTCGGCTGTTGTTGATGACTCAATAGAAATTCCTGCCTGAGGAGTATTTGTTCGGCATTTTTATTTTTCACTTTCATCATTTCTTCGCCTTCATCTCCAAAAACTTCGACATCTTCGTCGAGTTCCAGTTTTGAATATGGTTTCGTACCAGTAACTGTGGAAATAGTAAAGTCACGTTGTTTTCAAGTCATACAAAATTGCAGACAAAATCCAAAAAACATACCATAAAAAACACAGTGAAACAAAAGAAACACAACAACGACCACTTTGGGTGCCATCTTCATCTGATTAAGTTGCGGAACCAAGTGGACTTAGATGGAAATCGCATTCCATTTTTATAACATTTACGTGACTCGACCTCCTTAAGTATATTTAATTGTTCGCTGGCGAAATAATAACGCTGATGCTGTCAATAATTACACTTTGTTTGTGTTTTTTGCCATTATTATTTCTTATGATTTAGTAGCACGGGAAGATGTTAATCCTTTGGACACTGTTATAAATACGTGCAATCTACGGATTCATATTTTTTCAAAATATTTTTTTTAAAATGCCTCAATGCTTTTATATCAAAATATCTGGGTTCGGAAGATTAATCTGCGCTAAATTTGAAATGACGTAATTTTCATCCTTCAAATAAAATCTGTCACAAAAATGCTTTTTATAAATATGACAACGTGTACATATGTATAGTTTTGAAATTGCTAAGTGCGTTGCCGATGCGAGATTGTGCGTTATCAAAGATAGAAAATTTCTAAAGCTCAAGTATCAATAACATACAAAACAATCACAGCACATCTACATACAAGTGACTCATAAATCTGCGATTTCCACAGAACTAACTAACGTCATTACACAAGGTTAAGGGTAATTGTTGTAAGTGGTTGAAAACGGCTTTGCGTGCTCAAAAAGTGGCATAATCTTGATCGTCTTCCATATGGATAATGTCATTCGATACGTGACTCTAGAAAATATTACAATAAAAACTTGCCTATCGATGATTCTTGCAAGATTCTTATTCATTAGTCATTAATACGGATGGTTGGTATTGCCAAAGAACAAAAAAATGCTTTGCAAAAAATATCAGTGGTTATTAAATTAAAATAATCTTAAAATGTGTTTTCAGCGCTATCTATACGAGTGCGTTCAAACTATTTATTGTGTGGTTTGAATCTTAGGTTGGATTTTGTACATCTGTTGGGGTTGGGATCTTGGAGTGGCAATTGTTGACGCTTTGGATCGAAGATGGCACTGTTGAGCGCAGTTCACCTTTTTATGAGCGGATGGTATTTCCAAAAAATAGAAAAGTGGTTTGCAAAAAATACCAGTAATTACGACATTAAAGTAATATAAAATTATATTTACAGTGCTATCTATATGAGTACGTTCATACTATTTATTGAAGAGCCGTGGTTTAAAATGTTGTATATTGGGTTTGGGATCTTATACGAACGGTTGACGCTGTGGATTGAAGATGGTGCTTTTGAGTGCAGTTCACTTCTTTTATGATGAAGCTATCCTCTTCTGCATCTCATTTGGACTTGGTTTACAAAAATAGGTAAGTATAAAATAGATGCAGTTGTTTAATATATTTATTAACTAATCTATTATGAATTAAATGTATGGCGTCATCATAAAGGGTTGTACGAGATTCGATTCCTTCAAAAGAATACGTAGAGTTTATCAATTTAATTTGGTACCCGATTAAAATGAAATTGATACATTTTGACATCAAAAATATTTACAACGGCACCGCTCAATATAGACACTGATTTATCAGATTTTTACAATATTGGTTGTCTTCAAGCTATGCGCCGTGATGTACAGAACACTTCTTAAATAATATTGATTATAAACTACATAAACCCCTTAAACAACTTTTCTTCTCTTGCCTGCCTTTCAACTTATTGTGTGTCTTGCTATATATAATCCCATATATGCCTACTACTTCTCTGATATCATCCTTTTCATCTCGTAGGACGTACATTTTGTAAAATCATCAAGTTAAGGTTGCCAAAATGGTAACTAACGCAAAAGAGAATCGAAGGCCGACAAAAGATGAAAATCTAACATAAAACCCTCGACAAATGTATCAGCTTTCTAGATCCATAATCCATACTGCACAGCGTTGATGCTTATAGAAGAAACAAACGCGATAATTGTTTTACGAAAAGATCTAGCCAACTATTAATATATTTTATTCACAGTTCCGCCCTAGATAGACGGTGCTTTGTCTTCCTCCATCTGCCTGAGGCTAATTGAAATCTGTGACGTCAATTTTTCACGAAGCACCCCAACGAAGAGGGTAAAGAGGAGGGGAAATGCATTTGACACTTTTATCTTAGCTTGCTCAAGAAAAACTTATCCGCCTGGGGCTTCTTCAAATTTATATACTATCTATGCGATAGGGGAGGATGCGCAGGGACTATGGATAAAGGAGTTTAGTTAGGTTTTTGCTGTTTTGAAATGAAATCAGTTTCAGTAAAAATGTATTGTAAATTACGAATAATATGTATAATTATGCTACTTATAGAATCAGTGGATCTCTAAAATCCATCTGAGCTTTTTTAATCAACGTTTTTTTTACAATTCACCTTTATTATAATAATTATTGGTTCCTCGCTTCAGTAGATTGTAGTTAGATAGAGTATGGTTAGATAGAGATCTATTTTGTTAGGTTTATTTTCCAAGTGTGATGTGAGTCAAGTTGCTCTCTGTGTTTGTTTGGTTGCCTGTCTCGTCTGCCACAAACATCGTTAAAATTGGTTCGCAAGCTGCTTGTTTGTTGTTTCTGGTTCGTATTTGCACCGCTATATTCACCCGCCGAAGCAATTAGTCACTACTGTGTTTTATTCTAGCTATAGACGAAAATTAAATCTGCTCTCTTTTAATTAATTTTGAAATAGTGGGTACTCTTTGGCACATACGCAAGACCACTGCATGCTCTCTCATCTAGAACGTGTCGACACCTTCAGCGATATTTACTTAATATTTTATCCTGTTGAATAACCAACTTTCTTTTGTTATTACTATTACTAATATAAAGAATTTAATAGCAGGTCATAGGTAACAATAGTTTGGGAAAATAAGTTTAAGGAGATTTTATGAAAACATAACCTAGGAAAATCCTAGGTTATGTTTTCATAGTACTACACTTATACCTAAAATACTACTTACACTTATACTACTTATTTAAAATAACTACTTCTTGTAATTATGGGCGGAGATAACATCATGCCCTCTCGGTAAGCAATATAAAATTTCTCTTGCTAAGAGGTGCTAAACCATAAATTATCAGATCTTAATCTCATTCCGAGTTAGGGCAACAAAGGAAAATGTTTAATGATTATTCATTATTAGGCAATATAATGGAATGTTTTTGTTATGTTATTAAATGTTATTATTATATGGGCTTACGGGCACGAGAAACGCACACGATCCAATACGGATGAAACTCAGAAGCCGAGTAGATCACGAGTATTCTTACCATACGTCAAGGGCTTGACAGATCGAATAAGTAAGATGTTGAACAAATTCGATATAAAAGCGATCTTCAAACCGACCCATAATATAACTCGGTCCCTGGGACCTGAAAAGGATGTAATACCACTGCAAACTCCGGGTGTATATAAAATCGAATGCAGCTATGGGTTAGCCTACGTTGTACAGATGAAACGGTCCATAGCCACTCGACTGATGGAACACATCAAAGCGGTTAAAAACTTCCAGCGAGAATAATCGGCGATCTGCGAACACATATTTGATAGCGGAACTAACCACTGGGTGCAGTTTAAAAATCTCATTATGCTATTCAAAATCTCATTATGCTATCAAAAAGAAAAAAATTACTTTCCCCGCATGATCCGGGAAGCCATCGAATAATTTCAGCCCCGAACATCAATGGAGACGACGGTTTGAAACTCTCTTCTTAATATGTTTTCAATGCCCATCGCCGAGCGCAAGGGCCATAACACAAGATACAAACTTTCAACTATGGACATAACACAAGATACAAACTTTCAACTATGGACATAACACAAGATACAAACTCTCAACTATGTGGAATCCGCTTCTTAAAATGTTATTAATGCCCATCACCGAACGCAAGACGTAACACAAGATACAGTGAGTCTTGTGTGCACGTCGGATTTTCAAAATTCGCACACGCCGAACCCACATCTCCACCACCGTTATAATCTACATAGCGATAGAAGCAGTTTGCTGCCTAGCAGCAGAACAACGGATCACGATTGACAGCACTTTAGTCTACCCTGGACAATGGAGGTTGCAACATCGCTGAAACGTCGGGTGCTAAAAAACTTCATGCTATAAATTCGTTTAATCTTATTTATTTATAATATCAAATAACCGCGATAGTCTTCGATTTCATATTTATATTTTTTAGCACCTAACTTAATGATGGAAAAAAATTGATATACAGCTTACATTTACGTTATTAATTTGAGTAGCAAATAACTTGTCAAATAAAATTAATTGAACCTACTCGTCGATTGCGAGCAATTAATTTTACCAAATTCTGTAATCATTCATACGTCTCACTCAAGCAGCCAGTTAATGCTTCCGGTAACATATCCAATATATTATTATCAGATGCCTAAATATATAAATAGGGCTGTCACTGAAATGTGAGCGATAATAAATTTAAGAGATGTGTAGTAGCTCCAAATGTAATTTTGTATTTTCAGCTCGGATGGGAAATTGATCTAACTTTTAGATATACGGAACTGACGTTGTTGAAATTTGATCATGGTGCAAAGTACATGTAGACAGATACAGAAAGCGATACCGACTATTACTAGTTTCAGTATAGATTGACGGTTAAGGACTACATTCGCATACCACAAAAATGTACAGTCGCTTGACATTAGTGCGGTTACGGCGCGGGTGTGGTCCCGGGATTGTCGTCCTTTTCGCCGTTCCCCAGTGTGATTAATGGCAGCCAGTCTTCAGATGATGGATTAACTGGAACGAGACGAGGTGAAGCGTTCGCTCCGAATTACACAAAACACGCTCTTGTTTTATCGGTTCACGGAAGACAGCGGTTAAGTACATGTTTATATAGGGTTGTTTGTTTAATGGCGTATTCTATGGCCATGGCCTTTACAGTGTTTTTTTATATCGTTCAGTATTTATTTTAAGTGAAAAGTGAGTATTTAAATATTTCCGTATTTATTTTATACGTAGTATTTTCAGTAATTATTTTATACATTTTTGAGACGTAGTTTTTTTTTAGTAGGAATAATATTTAAGCATTATCAGTATTCAGTATATCAGTATTAAGTATATATCAGTATAAGTATTCAGTATATATTAGTATTATCAGTATTGTCAACTTTTTAATTTTATCAGTATTTCAGTATTATTACGTAGTATTTTCCGTGTTTATTTTAAACGTAGGTGAGATGTTCACACGATCTATTGACTGAAGTATTTAATTAATTGGTTTTTATTAAGTACATATTTGACATCAATGCACCATTTGAAATGATTTCTGAACTCACGATCACAAGGATAAAATGTAAATGTCGAAATAAAGACGATTTTGAGATAATTGCAAATAAATATTTTAAACCTTCACAGTTTGAAAGCCGTCTAGTATATCTTTTTAATAAAAAATATTCGTACAGGCAATAGCGTACCGCTGTTGGTCACTTTAGGGATATTTTGATTTTAAAGCATGTGCTACAGACCCAAATGATTTAAAATTTTAATATAGGGTATTTTTAGAGGCTTGGTTTTTATATTGACAACATTTTTTCCAGCGACAGCCAATTTGACAGTTGACAGCTGACTAATGC
>JAOPUG010000090.1:22200579-22213705 GCA_027564375.1 Micropterix facetella | reverse complement strand
ATATTATATCTGTTATTGGTATTTAGCAATTCTTTTTTTTAGCTCTTAATCCTACAAGGGACTTGGAGCCCATATCCTCACCTAGACCATTCCACAAAGTTGCAGCCGCATGGGCGAAACTACCTTTATAGGTTTTTATTTTCCTAGACCATTTTGGTAGGATTGGATGTCTGACGGCCTTGTTTTAAGGGTCAACGCCATGAAGTACCATGAAAACCCGCACTGATGGCCAAGACTCCTTACAAGAAACCCTGACCCCGACCCCTGCTGAATTAGCTCAAGTGCCAGTAGTGTAGCCTTATTGCATCAGTCTCCAGGATCGCCCGGATGCATGCACACACCCTTCGTGGAGGCTTCAGCCCGGAGTTACCCCCGCAGGACGTCGACTTCCTTAAGTCAACAATCTGCGAAGACCATTCAGGATCCCAACTTAAAAAAAATATGGCTTAAATACACTAAAAATACATATAAAAGATTAACCAACAGTCGTGTATTTATTAAATACCATGTCACCTATCGCTCCACTAAGATTAGTTTGTGCTTTAGTAAACATTACAGTGCATTAGATATCTAGATATATTCTTCATTCGTTTATAAACGCAGAGTTAAAGTAAAAATAAATTAAAAATAAATTGGTTATAATGTATTTATTCAATGAGGATCCAGCGAGTCCTAATTAATTGAGATTTTATTATAATACAGTTTTACGTGTTATTCGAAAAAATAATGTTGTTTTCCCTCAATAACTTAAGTTCCGACAGCACGTGTTGTTTATAGACGCATCATATCCAGTGGCATACATTAAGAAATACAATTTAATGATTATAACATATTAACATAAATATGACGAAATGTCAAATATTTTTCGTGTTACACGTGTTCGTTTAACACCAAACTCCTATTTTGAATTTCCATATGTCCATACTAGAGCTGCTCACTTGTGTTGTTTTTATTCTGAAATGTAAAATCTACCCGTAGATCAACAAGAAAAAAATGTTATTCCGAGGAAAGTCTTACTTATGTTCATTTAACAACGTTGGATTTAAGATTATGCTACGGGCGAACCCTTAACCCCGAAGCGTTTCAACGGACATTATCTTTATGTCGCCCCGAGATGAGCGCAAGGAATTTGGACGATACAATCCACACATCCAACTACGCCACTGCCCGTCACTAGCCAACTCTTACGGCGAGGCCTGACCGGAGACATCCAGAGGGTACCCTCGACCCCTGACTACCAAATTTAGACATATTTCTCCATCCATCCGTTTGGTCCCAGGCTCGAAGTCGCTTGGGCAACTTCTAAATGTCGTAATAACGCGGCATTCCCTAACTACTTGGAAATATCGCGGACCGTGGCGTTCTTTACTCGGCAATGATCACCCGAGATTGGGTAGCCAATGGATCGTTTCTAAGGATAGACGACGACAGGTCGGCACCTAGCCCCGCGTCTTAGGTCGCATTACCCTTCCATACGCCCCCGGCTATTCGTCAGTTGACTAAGACTGGTAAACCGGCCAATACATCAAGGTCCAAGGCCGCCCGAGGTGTTCCCCCCGATCCGACCACATAGCGGGTCAACCGGTTAGTACCTCTTCGGGGATACTACCGGATGGGTGCTGAATTCTTAGTCGGGCCGACCATAATGACAATTTTGGCCATTATGACCCAATCTGCATGGCCACATTAGGCCCCATGTTCCTTTAACAGTCACCGATTCATATTTCGTTAGTGTATTTAATATTTTAAAATATCCAAAGCATCTCTTGTTGACGGTGCTAGCTAAGTGAGAACGCCTGCCATTTTATCGGTGGCACATGCCGGTCATAACCATCTTTAGTGGCTTGTATGTACCTATTTGTAAACTCCTATAGTAAAAATCCATAGCGCACCCAATAATAGTGTCCATAATTCAGAGCAATCTCACTTTTATTGCAAAATAAAATTAAATGCTGATCAATATTTATACATATGTTACCTCCGCAAGATTGACTATGTCACTGAATACCAAAACAAGCATCAGTGGCTGAAGATCGTGGAGCGAAGAGGCGTATACACCTTGTCTCTCCTATATAACGTTATTTATAATCCCACTTCTTTGTCATATCTTACATAAGAAAAACTTTCTTTTTCTTGGTAGTCATGGTCTGGTAGACCGGTCACAACGGGATAACACACTGTCAATGCCTCTTTATCGCCCATGTTTTTATACTTATTCCTTCACAATTAATGCAGCCCCGGCTATGGAACCAGCTCCGTTCTGTCAGCAGAAGCTCATTTTCTATTTCCTCGTTCAAAGGATCATTATTGAAACAACTCTTAGCCCTCAAACACTAATCAACTTATCTTTCCTATCCCTAACCCTGCATCTTTTGACTTCCTTGGACATATCGTATGATATGTCTATTTATTTATTTATTTATATTTTAATATATAAATATAGGTACCTACCTAATACTTCTTTTTAAATATTATTGTATTAAAAAAATATGTTATTGCTACTATTGTAAATGGTATATTATTATGTAACCTCTTTCTTTTACAATCATTCATTCTATCAATATTTAAGGAATAATTATTATGCGATTCTATAAAAAACGTTTGGCTCTACTAAAGCAAATAGATACATTTCTATTGGTGCAGGATTATGATACAGCCACTTTCAATCGACTAGGCCTGTTAGTGCCTTTACTATTTTTCCGAATAGCTAGGATCGTTAGCATTAACAGAAACTTTATATATTTTTTATACTTTACAACAAAATCAAACTAAAAAACTTGTAAAATCAATGTACTTTTGCATTCCCGCGAACCAGCTAAAAAAGTACCAGATTAAATTTCAATCCGAAGTTTTCGTTACTGAAATGGCTGTTTTGAAAGCTTCTATAACTTCCTCAGTGGCTTGAAACTACTCACCACGTAACTTACAACTTACAACACATAGTTGCATACTTTTATGTGGTAACCGTTCTCCGTTGTTGTAAAAGAATTGTGCCAAAATGTGCTGATTGTGAGACAAACGAAGAGACATTTTCTTCGATAGGCTGCGAAAACGAATAACTTTTGCAGAGTCCAGCTCAATTTCGAAGGCGCATGCAGGTTACTAACACTTTCTTTTGGGTTCATGTGAGTATATCCACGATTGATCATCTAAGACGATGCCAGAAAAAGTTTTCAACATTCTTTCGTTGCAGAAGAGACGGACACCAACTAATACGAGCCGCCTTTTGTTTTCTGTTTAATTATTTGATATCCAACGGGAAACTAGTTTTATGACGGCCAGCTCATCAAATACGATCAAAAATATTAATGTAATGATAAGCAATATTAAACTTGGCAGGGGGAAACCCAAGGGTTTGTCAAACTTCAGCCCATATGATTATTTTATTGTATGTATTTATAATATATTGAAATGTTCAAATGTATAAAAAACCGAAAAATTCTGACTTGTTGACGACATCTAGCGGCCGAGTCGAATACTAATTCATAACACCAACGCACCGGGGCCAGATGGTTCCTGCATCGGCCGATAGAGGGTAGTGACGGTCGTCATTAAATGAAATAAATAATATTATCAAAATAATGAGGTCGTACATACTCCAAAATCAATTGGACGTTTTAGTTTCATGTCTAGAGACCATATAAACCACAAAAAAATGTGTCGGTCTATCTAGATGTGGAACGCCAAGAAAAGTATTTTTGGATGATTTAATATCGTTACATTGTTCGCACGATTGTAAGACTTCGCCCCCCCCCCCTCCGCAGGGTGGGCCGAAGTACTATAAAAAAATACATACTTACTCTTCGTATTGTAGGAAGTAACTGCGAGAACAAGTAGCTTCGACACATTTACCAGTTACTTGGACAGGGGCACCTGGTCGGACTATGAATCCTGTATCGGGATCAATGCAAGCGTCCATACCTGGAAAGCACAATTAATGTAATTATTCGTAAAATATTGCTTCGATTATTTCAGATTTATCGATACATTATTGAAAAGATCTTACTCGGATGTTTGGTGTCGGCATACGCGTGAAAAGCTGCTTCGCAGGTATAGGAATACCATAACGTCACAAAGCACAATACGGCAATTGTATAAACTCGAAGCATTTTGGTACCTCACTTATTTAACTGTAAAAATAAATATAACAAATTTATCCTGTATTAGAGCTATGACTATTCATCTTCGCCTAACCGAAACTGCCCGACGCAGAGAATCAGCGGCGCCGACTCCATGGGTCCAAAGGGGCTCGTGCCCCTTTGGCCATATGGAGACTATACTATACTCGAGCGAACCTGTCACCCCGGGGCGATTTAACGAATTGTATCGTTATATCGCCCTAAGATAAAACGTACAGAGATCGGACAATACATAACCACAATCCAGCTACGTCACTGCCCGTGAGAGTCCAACTCCTCACCGCAAGGCACTGGAAATTGTCGAACCCAGTGGGGCATCCACGCACTCTCACTCTCAGGTCTGGTCAGATTTCTCCGGCCACCCGTCTGGTAACAGGCTCGAAGTTACGTGCGTCATCACTGAAACAGGTCGCGGATATGAGGCGCCCTTTACTCAGCCTGCCATACGATATCGGGTGGCCAACGTAACGTTTCTAAGGATACTATGATTGTCACTTGCTACGGGTGAACCCGTCCACCCCAAAGCATTTCAATGAACTTTATCGCTATATCACCCCGAGGCGAAACACCGAGACTTGGATAGAGGAACTTCCCCGCAAGTTGAGCAACACGTTGTCAAATCGGCCATCATAGCCAAACTATACGAGACCGTTAAAAACCTAAACGAACGTCGGCGCCGTTGCAGAGAGTTCCGTTGCAGAGAATTTTCTTAAGAGCGGCGGTCGGATTCGATCCGAAACCGCCCGCTATAATATAAGAAGAAATTTTGCGACATTCCATCCGTAAGGGGGTGCGATCGGGGGGTGGAAGTTTCGGCCGATCGAACGCGCATATCGGAAACCAGCCGATTCGGAGGCTCGAAATTCGGGGATATCATAGTCGCGGAAAACTAGGAAATGACGTGTCTGAGGGCTTTCCAAAATACTACCTCCGAGGGGGCAAAATGGTGGCGTAAAAAATATTAAGTCCCTAAAATCATGACATTTTGGCAAGTTGATCTTAAGAGAAAATTATGGATAGGGTTGGGGGGTTTTGCAATTTTAACACACTACCGAGCGTAGCGGCAAGGGGGTTTGACGTTTGGTTCGCCAACGTTTTTACTCTCCCGAGAAAATTATGAAAAACATATTGAAGGATTTTTCCTCATTCAACCCCTATCGGGGTGAAACGAAATGGATTGAATTGCTAGCATTAAATTATCGATTAATCATTCCTCGAAAGAAATAAAGGGAGAGGTCTTCGGGAAGCGGCGCTAGGGTTTGAAGTTTGGTTCGCCGAAGTTTTTACTCTCCTGAGAAAATGAAGGAAAACATTTTTAAAGATTTTCAGCATTCTACCCCTATCGGGGTGAAATAGTAGGTTGAAAATTTAATTCACCGAACGAGTACGAGTATCCGAAATATGGATCGACGTGCTAGCGTGAAATGATAGCGTGAAATACATTCCTTGTAGGAAATAAAGGGAGAGGTGTTCGAAGGCTTTGCGAACTTTACCCAGAAGGGGCGAAATGAGGGTGTAAGTGTCAGTCCTTCGAACGGGTAACTTCCGAATCTGTTATGGAATCGGTCAATTCGGGCGAAAGCTTCCTCAATATAATAACTGGTGTTTTTGACATTCAACTCCTGAGGGGGATAAAAACGAGCATGAAAATGTGATTGTTCGGTAAAATCATGACATTTGAGTAAATCTACCTTCGGAAAAAATTACAGAATACGTGTTTTATGGTTATGTAAACTTTAACTCCTAAAAAAGTGAAACGGGAAATAAATTTACTTCGTTGAACTTATTAGTGCGACATAATGGTACAACAAAAAATAGGGCAATTACTCTCCTGAGAACTATTAAACAAATACATGCCCGAGAGCATCTTAAAAATGGACGTCGCTGTATGCAGAGTACAAAGTAGTCCCTGATATTAGGAATGAAACCAAGGAAATCAATGCTATTTATTCAATTATTCACACATGTCAGAAGTCGGTACCTAAATTATTAAAATTATGCTAGAATTTCGTGACCCATTCTAATTATACTAGGTATATTTTATCATTTATAGAGACACAATTATTACCTTTTAAACGATAAGTTAAGTTGTATCCAGTTACGAGTCAGATAATTATTAATGAGTAATCTAAAATATTATTATATTTATATGACAAACAAGAGTTCGCACAACAAAATGGGTCATGTCCAAAAATTGCGAAATTTCACAATATCAGTAGAAATAGAGATGCGCCTTTTGCAAAGTGAAAAACAGCGATGTTAACAAGACCGGCCAAGACGGTAAAACGGATAAAAGAAAGAATATTTTTCGCTTCGCTCTTTACATCTTTCATGGAGAAGTCAAATGTAGCGAGAATAGTATTTTCGTGTGCTTGCAAACATAATGGAGATAACGACTTGATTAGTTTAATATACAGAGTTTTAATGTTAGTTGATTGTTGGGTAATGATACGTTATTGATTGATGTATTTTTATTGATCGTAATCTATAACATAATGATGATAGGTGACGCCGTAGCGCCGCGCCGCTAAACGTTTACGACTGAGCCGCGATTATTGACTAATTAGTATTTGATCTGACTAGATGAATGTCTAACTATTTTGTGTTGATAATTGGACTGAAATACGTACTGGTTTTTATAGTGCACTTGTGACCGCAATGAATCGCTGAGCTATTGTTCGCTTGTGGGGTGATGACCGGACTTCCTCTTCGTCTATTGGTTGCCCAATGCTATAGCATCGTCTTACTGCTTCATTATCGATTATTTATCATCTGATTGTGGCATTTCACGTTAATTTACTGGCATACGTGCGTGTCCTCGTTTAACCCTGTGTTAGTCATGGTTGGTTATTGTGCAATCCCCAATATATGTTTTCTATTGGGTTGTTACCGAGTTATCAAGATTATAGTGCTATCGCGAACAACCCGTAACATTCAATTTTATGTTAAATAATCCATTATGATTGTGATTTTATAGTATCCTTTATTTTTGGTCCTATACCAAAACGAATGTAGGATATCTATTGGTTGAACACAGTAATTTACATTGATCGTGGTTAAAAAATATTATTACACATACATAATAAAATATGGTAGTTTCAAGGAAAGTATTTTTAATGTCAGGAACTTAACAAGCATCCTTGGAGATATTGATGGTACCGCAAAAAAATTTGATCATATTCCTCATATTCCTTCCGGTAAAACATAGTCCATATAAAATGAACGACTTTTTTTCCAATGACATTTGTCCAAAACAAATCATCCTCTTGTATATATATACCCCATGTATATAAAGAATTTTTAATTTGTTGCAAAATAAAGCATCATCGCCTATTCTTCTGGCATCTGTCTTGGTCGACTATTCCGGCTGTAACAAAATTAAACAAGGTTATATAATATTTGATTTATGAAACTGCTTATTAAAACTGAAATATCTAAGTATGTATTGCATATTACACTTCGCAAGCGGCGCAGTGCTAGACCAGAGCGAATGTTTCGTTTTTGTTTCACAGGTATTAAATATAACAATACTATGAGGCAAGTGCTATAAATATTAGTACAAATACGGTTGAAGTGAGCCTGAAAAATGCGGGATTTCTGCGGTTCGACCACCATACCACTCAGGTGGTCGGAGGCCATAGGGAGTTATAAGCCAAACTGTTTGACTTTGGTCTGTCCGATCACCCTGGTGCTCGTGTGGGCATGGTCGTCAAACAGCAAAACACGGCATTTGGATTTGCCCTATACTTACGGCTGCACGAGAAGAATTACTGTGTGAGGTTAGCGCGTGTGTTGGGCGTTTACCTTTATGGTACCCGGACTTTGTTGGCTGCAGGCGGTGTTTCCGTGCGTTTCGAGGATTCGTGTACCGTTGGGTGTCCCTCTGGGAGGACATGAGGCCGCCCCTACAGGGGGCATCTCCTGCTTGAGTACATTGGATTGGTCTTCCCCCCGTGGCCGCCCCGTAACCCACAATTCTGTAGACACATCCCTCACCTGGTTGGCCACATCCGTTTTTGCCTTATTGTAAATATATTATTTTTTTTCTTTTAAATCTACTGTTCTTGTTCTTTGTTTGTATATAACCTTGGATTATATTAATGTGTGTTAGCTTGTAAGATTTTGCTATTTGGATATACCTCTACGTGTTACCTTATAAGACATAGGATTAATATTTACAATGTATTTATATCTAGTATTTTTAGTCAATAAATGGGTAACTCGGGCGGGACGGAGAGGGTGGTATCTGTGCTCACCCCCGCGCATTTACCCTTCTGGTACGCGCGGGATTGTCGTTGCATGACATCCTGGGTAGACAAGATGACCATAGTCGTTATAACGACCCGGGCGGTTGTCGGGGTTTCTGCCTTCACATCCACCTTGAGTCTCTTAAAAAAAATATCAGAGATCTGGTATCGAAGATCGTATATCAGTGATCAAGTATCGAAGATCCATATCTGGCGAAAAACGGTCTCCAAACAAACGAAAATATAGCTTGGTCTCTGAGACCTATAAATTATGTAAATATATTACTGCAAACCCCGGGTGTGTATAAGATGGAGTGCATCTGTGCTTTCAACAAAATCCATAGCGACTTGACTGATGGAACACGTCAAGACGGTTAAAAACGTTCAGCGAGAAAAATCAGCTTATTTCCCCCACATGATCCGGGAAGCCATAGAAATAAGAAGAAATCTGAACTTCAATAGAGACGAAGGCTTCAAACTCTCTACTGCGCATATGCAGAACCCTCTTTTGAAAATGTTTTCAACGCTAGTCGCCGAGTGTAGAGACGAGAAACGAGTTACAGAATTTCAAAATTCACGCCCCACCGCAATAATCTAAAGATGCTGCCTACCCACAGAACGACAGTTGGCAACAACTGACAGCACGTCAGTCCGCCCTGAACAAGGTTATTTGCAACAATGCCAAAAACCACCAACTCAACGTGGCAAATCCATTTTTGATTACTCAAAAAAAAAATGTGCCAATCGATTCAGTTCCGATTGTGACCAACTCACGCTAAGAAACATTACGCCCAAGAAACAGATATAAAAAACTGAAACTTAGATTTAGATAAAATATAAAAAATGCAAATTTAATTTTGAGTGGAAACTGTGGATATAATTTATTCTATTGACATTGTTCCCAGTTCATGGATCAGCAACGAGTCTGGTTTCCACGGCTTCCTCTCTTCATGGCTCAGGAGCAGCTGAAGAGAGGCATGCGGTGGAAGTCAGAAAGCTTCGTCGCGAGCTCGCAGACGCCAAAGACAAAGTCCACACTCTCACAACACAGCTAACAACGAACGTGAGTCAATTTTATATTTTTTTGTTTTTGTTTTGGACATTTTTCTGATTTTCAGTGATACATTTTCATTGTGCGAATATGTGTGTTACATTGTGTACAAGAAATAATGAAATAGGAAGCATCTTTTCTATTTTTCCTAGTGGCAATGCACCAATAAAAATGTACTTATAACCTCATTATTGTTATACCTGGTATATCTAAGTTTAAATGCAAGTAAAAAATGCTCTTAACACATAAACAAACCATATTTTGAGCGGCAATATAGATCCCTCGCTAAGCAAATGCCTCATTTTCTTTCGTAGTTTCCTCTCAAATCGGGAAATGGCACTGTTTGTGTCGGATTTCGTCAGTTGTATTGTCTCTTTCAATGGTTCGTTGGCCCTTTGGCTTTAAAATAATACTGGAACCTCGCATTTCTTTTGTTTCTACATGAACATATTATTCAAAACGTTGTGTATCGTTTTATTACTTGTCGTTTCAGTAGAAACATCTGTAGCAGAAACATCATAATATGTGTAACGCATGTAGCGATAAACGTTTACTGATCATACTTTTGACAAATCTTTAGTAATAACAGAGGTATAATTTTTATACCTCGTTTATTGGTAAATATGAAAGAATTTTTACATTTTTACCACTTTTTTATTAACTTGCTTTCTTGTTTGTCTGTTTCTCTGTTCGGTACAAATTTTGCTATCTATTTTAAACTAACTTCCCAATATCCGGCCATGCTGCAATTTTGCACACACCTTTGGTTCTGAAGACAATACAATACAGTAGGTATATTCAATATTACAGTGGATTCAATATGGCTGCCACCACAAAATGGCAGATTAAATTTTTCTTTACAATCCCCTCGGCATGGGTATCAGATGAAAAGGTGCGACAAGTAGAATACAATAGGCTATGTGACGTCATTTTAAATCCAATATGGCGGCCACCACAAAATGGCGGTAAAGGTAGGGCTTTTCGAAAGATTTTATGACCGTTTTAAAAACGTGTTATGTATATTAAAGAAAAATGTAATCAGTTTTAAGTATTATATTATTTATTTACAAAAATCTATAATGAAAGTTTACAAAGTTGGCATTAAATTAAGGTGTAGAATCGAACAGATAATTGATCATTGTTTGCGAAGCGAAGACAGTACATATTTGTTAGATTTTATTCTCCACTAGACCACAGTCTGTTCTGGAATGATATCTGTATTATAATTTATACATACTATACCTAGTTTTATACAATTTCGTTAAAAATATTTTTCTTTTAAAGAAGGATTTGATTATTTTTCTGAAAAACTAAGATCTTTACCAGAGATTTGCTCAACAGTTCTTTTCGAAAAACAATCTGCCTGCGGCGCTAATTCCCTCAAACCATCCCGTAAATTTGTTAAAAAATTGGAAAAATTATGAAAAATTGAAACACATATGAAAAATTATTGCTGTTTCCCCAAATCATCCTAAAGTTTTTAGTAAACCCAAAGAAGCAACAGTGTACCCCCCTCCCTCCCCCCGAAGAAGCCAAATCTTAGCTACATGGAGGCTTCTATTATGATATTCCGGGGGGCTCTAAATTGGAGTCATGTCACTGCTTCCACTGCATGAAGCTGAACAGTGAAGCCATTCCAGGTCATGGCATATTTACAAGATCATGGTATCTTGATATAAGGAAAATATTCATTAAACAGCTGCTCATTTATTTCCATAAACATAAAAATGACCAAGTATGCAGCCAGCAAATAAAAAGTACAAGAGCTGGGGAAGGTTTAAATTTTGTGATACCAAAAGTAAGTACGACTTTCGCACAAAGGCAGGCTTGGTACATTGCACCCCGAACGTATAATAAATTAGAAGAATCTGCTAAAATATTTGATAATATTGATAATTTCAAATCTAGAATAAATAAATGGTTATTGGAGTTGGGACGTTCTGGAACGGAGAAATAACTGACAATTGTGGTTTAACGCTTCAAAAAAAATATTATATATATGAAAGATGTCAAGTAGCTCTATTATTAATATAAGTATTTACATTTTAAATAGGCAGAAAATATATTGAGTGCTTATTTAATCGCTTAAAAATAAAATCATTTCATTTTTTATACGATAGCTCGAAATTAAAAGACGTCTTACAGGCTTAAGCCTAGTTAGATGTATGACGGGCCTCCGGTTCCATGGGATTGATGATTACCAATTTGTTGCTTTATTTTTTATTTGTCATTATTTTTCCCAGTGTAACCATAACGTAGTTATACAATATGAAAAAATAAATAAAATGTAAATGTCATCAAATATGCTATCTAGGAATGATCCTCTCATAGAATGATCGTATCATAGAATGTCATCGAAAACAGAACTCAGTTCTTCTATATAGTCGCGCAGTGTGAACTGACGATTCGGGTCATTAAAGTCGGTGAACGTAGGGACGGTATCTTGTACATGGAAAATACTACCTGCACTACAGATGTAAGTCACGCTCCGTAAGGCCATGCAAGTGTGAAAGACATAGCATGATTCGAAGGATTTACGGTCAGAGTCGTCAGTTCGTACTGCGGCGACTATCGTGGTCCATATCAGGATCGGGTCGATAGTCTAATCGTTGATATTCGCCACGGTAGATAGTCTCCCAATTGGCGTCTTCCAGTTTTGCTGTAAGTAGTAACTCGTTTGTGGAATTATCTTCCGTCAGCGAGCGTCGATCTGTCTCGCCCGTTCATTTATAGCTAGCTCACCGCGAATAATGTAAACAAACTATAAAAATGGTAAATTTAAACACAACCCCAAGTCATAAAAACAAGAGATACGGTTACATCGTAAATAGGGAAAATGCTTCCTCCACACACAACGAGCGAGAAACGAGTGAACGTACAATAGAATAGAACCAAAAATAGTGTTATTAGGTATCAAAAAGTGTCCGTCCATGGAATGTGGTTATTGACCGACCACATACGGTTCAAGTTCAATGAATTCAATCTACCATACAAGAGTTTTTTAGCCGACGAATTCCTACTTGAAAATTACAAAAGATTGTGGCGATACACGCGAGTAGAAACAGCTGTTCGATGCAATAAAAAAACATGACGTTAGTAATCATTTGTGTCACATCAATAGAAATAAAAATTGTTTGTTTTTTGTCATCGCACAGTATACAGACGTAGCTTATCTTAGGACAAAATTAAAAACGAAGCAAGGGACGTCATGAGTCGTAAAGGATATCACAAATCGTAATACGATCACTAGACATTGTACCACAGGCACAACAGTATACATCATCCGTGCCTTTGAGCGAAATACACAGACGTTCACAGTGCGTTGTTGTCATATGTCCGTCGAAGGACGCAGATATTAAAATGTTCGAGAAATTTGACAACCCCCATCAGCGTAACGGCAAACATAGGCGTTTGTCGTTGCGTACCCTTTTGCTCGCTTCCCTCGCACCCTCGCCTTGCCACCCGAGATTGCGATTACTGTTTTTCTCTGTTTACTGTGCCAGAAGTAAGCTGCCAAAATGGAATAAATGCGACTATAAATAAAAATGGCGTCATTCCGTCCTCCGCTTTTTCCTGGTCAAAAAAAAACTACCCTTAACTGGTCGAAAAAAGTTCGCAGTCGGTAGGATTCGAACCTACGCTCCCAGAGGGAATCTGATTTCTAGTCAGACGCCTTAACCGCTCGGCCA
>JAOPUG010000090.1:22127810-22138781 GCA_027564375.1 Micropterix facetella | reverse complement strand
TTCAGAATGTTGTATTTTCATGCCAATAATTAATCAAATCTAAAATAATTAATATCTACTAATTAATCATCATTAAACTTACAAGTATCTACACTGAAATAGCAATTTTTCTAGAAAAAAATGAGAAAATATATTTAAAAAAATTAAATTTATTGTTCCGAAATTCAGAAAATAGTTTAAGGTCAATTTTTGACAGAATGTAAACCTGAACGCCTGTTTGGTCAGTCGTGTTTCTGTAGTCTATGATATGAGTAGCGAGAGGAAAGCGTGTGAACAAAGGTTATACTTCGTTACAATTCGATAGCGATAGCGAAAGTATTCGGAGTGCTGTTTAAAAATATTCTCGTTTTTCACTCGTCAAAAGTGGTTCAATCGCGAGAGCTGGTCGGGTTGCATTTTTCATACATAATATAGACAATATATAGACAATATATAGACATAATTTGTCATCAAGACATAATTTGAAATAGTAGGCAATACCAGGAGAACCTGGAAAAAAAGTGAAGCTCATCTATAAATCTCACTTTTGTAAACGATTATGGATGAATTCGTTGGGTATTTCCCTACAATTTTAATTTGAAGCGCGCAGCGAGCAAGTCGCGGCGCTGCAACTTGACGTTTTATATAAATAATGTCGGTTTATTTCGACTACTTACTGGAATTATTCTCGACCGAATTTAGATGCTGACGTCATTGCTTTTTCAAGAATAGCTGACCTAGATTCAGATCGAGAAATTAACAGTTGTAACTACGAAAAGCTCTATCCACCGTTACGGTCTAATTGTTATACTATAACAGTATTAAGAATTAATAAAAACTCTTTATTGTGCAAAAATTACAAGTTTGCAGAACATAGTGGACTTGTCAAGCTAAGGCGATCTTTTAGTCAACCATAGTGTCGTTGCGAGAGTAGCCGGGTAATTTCAAATACAATGCTTTATTAAAATAATAATAATAATAAAATTACCTTTGCGTGATGATAAATAAATATTAAACAAAGAGAACAATAATATACCTCTAAGTCACAAAGTAAAAGGATGGGAGAGGGGTGAATTTACAATTGGCGAGAGAAAAAATACTCATTGCCCGTATCAGTCTAAACAAAATTAAATGCGATTACTGTAATATCCTTTGATATCACCATTTGGTAAATGTATTAATCTTATTGTTATCTAGGTATATCGCGCAAATGAAAAGAGGACAGAATACTTTTCCTGTTTTCATCTTAAAATTAATTGTTATCAAGATCAATGTAATATTTTATGTGTTAATCACTTTTTCGGATGATAATTTTGTTGATTGCAAAGAATTGTATCAGTTAAATATAATCAATCGTACCACATTTCTATTATCAAGTATAATTATTATTGGTATGTGCATCAATGACCAAGCCGCTTAAATAATGTTATCATTGCTTTTCTTTTTTCCAACCAGTATAAACATGCGGATATAAACTCACTCAACAGTCATATTCACAAATCAGTCCTAGTAACACCTTGTAGCTAGTATAAGGCGTCGAAGTTATAATTAAAGTCATTAACGTGGATTTCAATTCATTGGCGTTTAAATTAAGGTCACCTAGGACATCAACCAGAACCTCGCTCAGTGCTCCACACAGGGCATCATATTACTGGTATTAGTGGTTTGTGCCTGCCATGAAAGAGTATGGTCGATGAGTTTTTTACAACTCTTGAATAATCGATTGAATTGTGATCGATTTTAACAGGATGCAATGAAGACAGATCAATCGACGACAACAGTTTTTGCCCGCCAATCACAAGTGATTGTGTTTAAGTCGGATTTATAAGTATGCTGTGGCTTTTTGTCAAGTTGTTATGTGGTTCTAATTAGAGTTCATATGTGAGTTCATACCTACATTCGATTATATGAGGCCAAAATGTACCACGCGACAATTATATTTTCTTGGCTGGCTGGGAAGATGCAAGGCGTTTTCATCACAAGCGTATGCTTTATCATCGCCATCTATGGCGTCATATAAGTATTCTTTAAGGGTAGTGTGCTTTAAAGCATTATCTATCATGAATCTCTCAGGAATCTTAAAAGTTCAATAGCATTATGACCTGGTTTGATCTTCGCCATGTCGTCCTATTTTGAAGTGTATGAGCGATGTGTATTTCGCCGTATATGATCGATAAGTATCAGCGATAAATCCGCCTCACAAAGCTTTAAAAGAATTAGAATACTCTAAAAAAACATATATTTTTCAATAGAATTTACAAAACACTATAAAATAGGAATGTTTAGTGTAATTAAGATTTCTATTTGTGGAATTATGATACACACGAGAAACTTAATTTATAGATATTATTTAGAAATGTCCGTTGTAAATTTTTACTTTGGATTTTTCTGCTATCTACTAGGGTGTATCACACCAGTAAGCATGTCATTTTTTTCACAAGAAACTTACAATACAATTAAATGATGTATCAGAATAAAACAAACAAAACACTGTGTACCTCTACCGCTTTGCTGAATCCCACCAATAAAAAAAGTTTTGTTTTGAAAAAATAACTAGTGGTAAGATGAAACGAAGTACTTTCCACTACGCCAATCGGTCCGGTGACATAGTAGTTAGGTCGCCTGATCTTAACATTGTAAGGTCCCGGGTTCGATTCCCGGCTGGATCACCATCTTCCATTGGGATAAAATTAGATAACGGATTTGCGTTTTCAATTCTGTAGACCAAATGCAATAACAACACACTTAGACACACGTTACATGCGTTACATACATATAAATAATAGTAGGGGTGGTTGTAAGAGATTGTAGTATTATAATTCCGCCCATTGTAAAATTTCACAATAAAGAGTAGACATTTTTTAAAACGCTAGCGCTGGTCTCGGATTTCTTTGTACATGGCAGCTCTAAGTCATCTCATACATATATTAACGAAAGAATTTTTTAAATCGCTCAAGGAACAGCTAAAAATATAGTTTCAAAGAGGTCCGTTTGTATGACAGCTCCAATTTCTATCGTAGGTAAGGAATCCTAAATCTTATCAGCTCCTCCCATTGAAGACTTAAAAGGATTGGCGAAAAAAATATATAAATTGGATGACGCGTTCTTGATATATATCGACGACAGACAGACAGATATAAAGACATACATAGAGAGATGTACAGATATTTTTTCGTCTTTCGAGTTTTAAATGATCTAAAACGTGAAGAAATTTCATTTTGAGCAAAATCTACCTTTGATTCTTTTAGGTAAATGCAAGAAGCTTCGCGCTAGCCTAGTGTTGCGGGGTCGGGTTGGCGCTAGCGTATGATTCAAGGTTTCAAATTCTCTGAGAACATCGCGACTTTATGGGACATCGCTGCCGCCGTTTTCTTTCGTACGCACAGAGTATCTATATACATACATATTATACTCAAAAACGAAGAATTAAGTGTTGCATTTTTTAAACTTCTACCTATCTCTATTATTATATTAGACACAGGAAAACATTACCTAAAATTGTTGTTGATTATTGAGATGAATAATTCATAGCTGCTGATAGCCTTGTTTCATAACAATTATATTACAACTGAGCTAACCAGATATTCTCCAATGTCTGGCTCAAGAAATCTGCATGCATGCAATATCCCTTAAAATTGTCTCGACACAGGTCTAGAACCAAGTAAATTAATCCACAAACTTGTCTTTTCTCTATACTTCGTAATAAATAATTTAGTAAAACTAACATTATTGGAGATTCAGTATAATAATAATTTTAAATATAAAAATGTATAATCAAATATAAAAAACAATAAATATTTTCCTGCTGATATAAGTATTCAAGTACATATATTCATATAGTATATAGGAATATTATACCCTGTGACATAGTCGGCTAAAAATTATGAATGAATGAATGAAATATCTTTATTGATCATGGTAAACTAGTTTAACATGAACAATTGTCTATCATCTGACAATGTCTTACAGTCAACCACGTTGGTAGGAAAAGATAATATGGTTAAGACTACGACCATGAATACATAAATAAGAAAATACGTTACTTTTACGTTAAATGGCAAGTCTGTTGGGTGGTCTTCAAAATTGATAATAATTATTATGTATTTTTTTTTTGCTTACCCTGAATAAATTATTTCATTGGTAATGACTATCGGAGTGGGAGCCCATGACTTCCTAATTCGGTTACAGTGCGGTGGGATTGTTGAGCACATTGTGCGACAAGGCTCTTAGGATGTGTAGATTTCTGCGATTTTAAATCTGCATGCATAAATATCTCACTGGAACGGAGTGGAAGGTCATGGCTTTCTAAGAGGATATTTTTTTCGGTCAGGTTGGACTATTAAGGGCATTGTAGAGGATGGACAGGATGTTCAGATTCATACGGGTCGTGAATCCAAAGAAATTTAAATACATTCTGTATTCTGAAAGCTGATCAAATTCCCTCAGGTTGAAAATATAGCGATAGCAGACATTTTGAAGTCGCTCGTCTGTTCAGCAACTTTTCAGTGAATCATCAAGAATACACACATCGTAAAAATATCGTCTTTGTTTTGTTGTCTGCGTGGATTCTTCTAACTAACCTGCATATAGCTTAAACGTTTCATATAGTTTCGGTTTTTTTCGTGCGTCCTATGGTGTGAATAAATTGTGTAATAGGCTCCCGGTCTAATAATAAGACGACGTTGAAGCCAAAACCCACCAGCCTCAAAGCTGCCTCTAGCTCAAATACATTATTGCATAATATAGCAAAACTGTTACAGCTGCATATACGAGTGGCAACTAGCAACTCGACGTAACGCCCAGTCCGCAGGGACGAAACTACCGAAAACGAAAAACGCATACAAAAACAAACGGAATAAAAAGTGAATTAAATAAACGCTATGGTGCGGGTCCGCCCCTGCGAGCTGCGGAGTTAACAAGGGCCGTCGTATAAAAATATGCACGCGTGTGCTCGCTGCCCACGTGTGCTCTCAAGGGTTGTCTTCAGAGGAAATGATTTATCGTACGGTACGACAACTGAAAATTACATATTTAGTACAAGCTAGAATAGAATAGATGTTTCTTTATTGTTTATAATTTTGTTACATTTTTATGTCCATGTTTGTTACATTTTTATGTCCATGAAGGGTGTGTTATTACGATATTATATCTTAAAGAGCAAAATATTACAAATATTTATATTGTACATCCTGTTGCCTCTCTTGCTTTGTACAAGCGGCGAAAAACGCTCTTAGCCGATCTAGTCTTACATTGCTAGCTCTCTGTTAGGAACCAATCGCTTACTAGTAGTAGTAATAAAAAAAAAGATATGTGTAATTTGCACTTCTAAATATGTGTTATTCTGTGAATTTAAATTTTAATTAATAATTAATTGTTTTATGTACGAATATGTTTTATATATGTAATTTAATCGAAATCATTTTTTAGTGGAAAGTTTTTATTTACTACATTTAAAATAGCCCGCTTAAAATCCATCGATATCGATAATCAAGCGTAACCAAAGATAACGCATATCTCTACATCTTTCATAAAACGTTTAAGTGCGAGATAAAACATGATGTGCGCTGTCTTACTTGAACATTTTATTGCACCGTCTGCCGCGAGTCTTTGCGTTAATTATAACTTGTTTCTTCCTTTCCGCATGTCGTATGTGTTCCATGTCTCCGTATATCTTAGTTTTGTTCATTGGATTGAATTGCCCAAGAATGGTATGCCTCGCCGGCCACCTCAAGACCTCAGTATCTACACGTTTCAAGCTTAAGAAGCATATCAAAGTGCAGATCATGAATCCGAAGGTGCTAAAAGTCCTCGTCCAGCATTTACCAAATTGTTTCGGTTGGCAGATAACGCGGAAAGTTGCCTGCAGTTTTCTATTACATGCGACATTGTCGTTCCAACGATAACATGTTACTTCTACTTATGCGGGCCAACAATTACATCACGCCATAATCTAGGCTGTCGGCGTTGGTAATATGATATTCAAGAGATTAGCAATAAGTATTTGTATCCTTATTGTTTTACATGAATTGAATTAGTATACAAGAAGATGCAATTTGCGTTTCAAAATTGAAAGCAGGGATTTAAAAAAATTAAGATTTGATTACGTTTGTGAATAGTCAATAGTGAATTTTATATTGTTGTTGACTCTCGCAGTAGTTGACCAGTTTGTGGAACCTAGCATTTTTACATACCATGGGCGACCTACATCTTTAAGTTAGTAAAAAGGCCGTTACTTCGATTTTTACCAAAATTAAACTGTATAGGTATGCGAAATATTCCCGAGATTATTTAAATCATATTTGTTTCAAAGAAAGTAGTATTTTATATTTAATATAGTCAAAACATCATAAATTGTTGTTTTTTGTTGTAAAATACGTCTTTTTTATAAGCAGTAAAATTCTAATAATAAATAAAAACGCAGAATTGTCATAAAACTGCTTTTTGTCCTTTCCATAGTATTACTTAGAACGAGCCATATAGTCTGATGTATGCTGTGCGTTTGTTTAGTTTGTTTGTTCTTATGTCCGAAGACTTTCCGTGGTCCGATCTCAACCAAATTTGGTATACAGCCTCTCTGGGTAAACCTAACTACTACCAGGTGGCAGCAAAATCGATCCCAGCAACGCAGGTGGTGCAAAGGTGCATCCTGGTTTACTTGGCCAGGAGGAGGATCTGAGCAATAGGTAGAGCAAGCATAGCGTTTATGGGTCTCTTTGGAATCGTGGTGACGAGACAAACGTGTTGTAATAATTTAAGCCATTTTAGATAAGTGACGGGTTGACAATCAAGGGACGGGCCAAAGTTGCCGATGTATATCGCTTCTTTTCCTGTTATTTATACATGATAATAGCTAAACGTTTTTTTTACTTATGAATGGTCATCTTATCGGACATTAAATATTTCGATATTTCGAAATAACCAATTATTTCTTCATGGTAACGCAGTATTTGGGTCGTTTTTGTACTATGTGTTATTATTTATTTATTATTCAGTGGGTTTCAGACCGCGCAAAAAATATTTTATGTCGAGCTCCATAAAAATAGAGAAATAGCCAAATTAGGACATATTGAGAACCTCCCTAATGAAAGTAAAAGGAAAACAAACCTAATGCATTTTGTAAGAATATATTTAATCTAATGACATAAAAATTATTATGTTCCCATTTCACTCATTTCCTATTGCACCTACAACGTACGATACTCTAAATATAAGGTACGATCATAATTATCGCAAATCAGTAGCTACCGACCCTAGTGGCCGTAAATGTATTCCAAGAGCCAGCTCAGCGCTCGACCCTGCAAAGAGGAAGGAAAGAAAAAAGGGCAAGAGAAACGACAGGGATGTGGATGTAGCATAAGGCGATACACAGGGCTAGTGTAAACAGGGTCTTATTTATCTACGCGGTGATCACGAGGCGCGACTGCCTTCTTTGCACGGACACAGGGCGATTGGCGCCCAACATAATTGCGGCTATACACCACGTAAGGATAGAGGAAATAAACAGACCGACACGATTCGTACTAACTTTCTCTGAATGGCGAAAATAAAATCCACAGAACATGACAATAGACAAAACAAAACTTCCGGGATACGCTCCAGCCCCGCGGACAAACGCGGGAAACTCAAATCATGTAAATCTGCTGAAATCTAAAAATTTGTAAATTACACACGATCACAACAACACCTTACTACTACATAGATATCAAGTTAAAAATAGAGCTTAGAGTTTCGCAAATGCAAACCCCATGAATCAAGGAACTTGCAGTTTGCGCAAAAAGACAAAAACCAACAGCGGCGGAACGCCAGACGTGAAATACTGCTTGCGCAGGTAGAAATAAAACGACCGCGACCACGCGACAGTGCCAAAATTACCATAAAATATGTATAAATCCGAATGGGTGACTTACCGCTGCGAAGCAGTGATTTCACGGATTTTTCATTCATTCATCCAAGAGCACGACTAAATTCATGAGATCATCCGGAAGCAGTTGACAAAGCCGTTGATAGAGAAAGAGTTAAATTAAAGGAAGCGAGAAATGCCTTCATGAATAGTAAAAAGGTCTCGGTATTGGTCTTTTTGGATGATTAGAAGATTCCAATAGACAATTCGAGTTATGCATATGGGCTAGTCCCAGAGAAATGAAGGTAATTTCGCTTGGTTTCATTCAAGGCGTAAACCACGTCTTTCATCATAACAACTAAAATCGCATAAACGCCACGGAATGCGAGGTGTGTAAAATGACGGGCACAAAAAACAAGTAGTCTGGATAGCTTGTGCAAGCGCCGAAGGCAAATAGAGACGGGACGCGCGGTTGGAAGGTGAGGGCACACACGGGCCAACAATATACATTACACAGAGGGACAAGCATCAAATCAACAGTCAAACAAGTCGATGTTGGCCGGTCGACCGACGCCATTAGCAGCCGTGGCCGTGTCGCCTTATTGACTCTCACACCTACATGACGCGACAGGACGCCACCATCGAAAACAGTAAAGTGAAGCGAACGTAACGACCCACTAGAACAATATCGATAAAATGCTGCAATCAAAGGCGCCCGAAGGGGGTGAAGGGGGGGGGGGCAAGGAGAAACTAGACCAAGGATTTAAATACACGAGTACGACGTAAACTATTTATGTCATCCAATGGGGGGTTATTCCCGTTGGTAAACATACAAAAAGCATGAGTTCTGTGATGTTTCCAATTTTCGATTACGCGTAAAATTGTAGGCAAACAAGAATATATAAAATAGAAGAAATGTTTATGACGGAAACTATCTATATAAACTTTCATATGCCATATATGTACACTAGTTTGCGCGTTATTACGAATTGAAAATCGCACAAGAAAATAAACAATAAGCAAAAGAGAAAGCGAGTACGGACAAATATTTAGGAATTCAAATAGACTAGTATTTACGATGGCAAAGATAACTAAGCAAATGATTTTTTTTATCTCTATCCTATATCCTACTACATATACGTATAATAAAAAGAAAAGTGTTTTGGATTTCTAGAGCATATAACACTACCCCCCCCCCCCCCAACGAATCTTAACAAAATTGATACGATAGGAATAATAATAATAACAATAGATTCATTTCCGAAATGAAATGTTTGAAAAGGTGATATACAAAGTCTGCCTAACTAGACCGAAGCCTGTACTAAAAATAGACTCACTCGACTATGGTTGTCAATTGTGAATTGTGCGCACACTTATAAAAGTAATATTACCAAGAAAAGGAAAAAAATACGTATCTTAGAGCTCTAATAGATAAGCAGTATGTATCTGAAGAGTGTTTTAATTCGTAACTGAATACAAGTGAGAGAAAAGAAATAATAAAAATGTAACTAATACAAAATCATATTTACAAAATGACAAATTAGTTATTTAGATAGTCAGTAAATAATAAAGAAAAAATTATCCTAGAAGTAATAAAAAGAGGTTGAGAGTCAATAAATGTAGAGAAAAAAGAATCCTAGAAGCATTAAATTAAAAAATATTAAATAGCCAGGTTAAAGATGAGGATGAGTTTGACGGAGTATGGCAGCGATGAGCACCTCAATCTCATGTCTGCCAAATTCAAGGAGTAATGGACTAACTCGTTTTCTCCCTGTTTTCAAGTTGATGGATCTCGTCAAATTTTCTCGAAATTCATTGAAAATCTTGGGCGCTATATATGTATGCCTTTGCGTTTATATGTTTCGCGCTATATATGTTTAATATTTTTTATGATTTCTTCGTTATCGTTGTTAACCTTGTTAATGGTACTTACGAGGGCATCCAGATTTTTTATTATTTTTTTTAATGCCCGCTGGCCAGTCACAGATCGATCTTGTCAATCTTTACTAGTCTAACACAAAAGCGATCTCTACGCTAAATATAAATAATTACCCTATTTCACATGTTCAAAATGTAATAATGTCTGACTAATTCACGTCCACGAGTTATTTGCTCTTGTTTTGGAGTATCGAACCATTCCCAAACAATAATAATAAAAGCTGATTATGTCGTTAATATGCCTAATTTATTTTTTGGCATTGCGTCTGAATTCATTTAACGTGCCCACGTTTTTATGACGCGAATGTATGTCTGCCATTTCCAGAGCTTTAGCCAGTTTGAAGCTCTCGACCTTTCAGTTTAGACTTCAGATCTCAAAATGTGTTTTTAATCAATGTCGATTATACAGGCGGATTAATTCTCGCTCTCCCCATCCAAACACAGCCACTAACGAGGTGGTAGCTCATGCGCAGCGTGGACGCGCTCGACTTGCGCTCCGAAACAAATACAGCCCCGCAGGTCACGCATGCAATACGACCTGCCTTCCCTCACCATCTACAATTCATCCACCGACTCATATCATTTTACGACAAACGATTAGTCACTAGAAATAGACCTACTCAGGTAGGCCAACAGATTAGTTTTTTTCCTGAAAACCGCCGGACAAAATTGATGCCGCTATTAGATCCACATGTGACATGCATATTTTTCATTGCAAGAAACAAAACATATTTCGTTAAAATAATATAAATCTACAGAAAGAAAAACTTGAAGGAAAAAACCCCAAGGGTTAGTCAATCTTCGCCCGTATGATTACATTCTGACTTCTCGTTATTTTTGTCTAAGCAGATGGATTTGCCACAGGCGATACGTACCTTATTTTACGCGTCTCATCATGGCCAACCTCTTTTCTTTTTGCTATTTCCATCGTTTATTCCGTTTTAATCTCACAATCTCCGTAAAAACACAAAAAAAAACTTTTTTTATGGGGACAATTTGTATGGCAGGTACCACCACCGTAGGTCGTACATATCAACTGGACTCGAGTTATCGTGCATAGTAACATCCACACATCCAGACAGACAGCCACGAATATTTTTTTGATTTAGACCCCAGGCGACGTAACCACTACTTTATTTCCTATTCCTACCGTTTATTTCGTTTTAAGCTCTAAAAATGCAAAACACTAATTTCATGGGGACACTTTATATATA
>JAOPUG010000090.1:22105965-22116024 GCA_027564375.1 Micropterix facetella | reverse complement strand
ACCCACTCTCTGGGACTTTCACAGTATGTTCATCACGATATTTTGACGAACAACTGTACCGATTTTCAAAACTAAAAGAATTGTTTGGGCTGATTTGTCTAATTTTATCGAACTATTGCGTTTATTTGTAGTTCTATACGAAGCGTTTGTTTTATTTTCGCCTGGGAATTCCAGGTGTTGATGGAGTAAGATAGAGAGGTGATGTATGGTTCGTGTTCCACGCGCCGCGCGACTGGGTCGAGAGGGCCGACTTGTCTGGAATTATCTTGATCGGCTGGAATGCTGCGGCCCGAACACTCAGTTCTTCGGTTCGGTTTCCGTCGCGAAACTTTATGTCCTCTCGCGGGTGCGAATAAATTTCCTAGCAGTCACGACATTTACTGCCTTTTCCAGCTACCACCATAAAAACGAAATCAAATGTCGGCGGTTTAACGGACTAAACTCACATCGAAAGCCGCGAACAATAATGTCGTAAATGAATGGCCAACGCGGAGGCGTTTGAATAGTGGGATAGTCGAGCGTCGCAGAATAATTTGCAAACAGATGATTTATTGTTGTATTTTATTTTGCTATATTCATGTTTTGTTTATCTTTGCTCTTTCTGCGTATATCTGACCCCTGTTGGGGACAGCAGCACGAAACCATTATGTTGATGTATCGCCGTATCGCCGTGCTGCAAGATTTACAGCCAAGAGTGCGTCACGTCATCTTTTCGTCTTCTCTTATTAGCGCTTCTCTTTCTCCTTTCAGAAGTGATTGGTCAAAGGATGTGTTTATCAGATAATGGCCTAAAACTGGATGTTGTTCCAGGGGTTTGTAGCGTGGAGGCAGTACGGCGCGGTATGTTCGCACAGATAAATGATGTATGAGATTAATACAATCAATTTCGCTTAAAAATGTGAATATTTAGACAGAATGTTGAGAGAGACATTGCATTGAGAAAAAACGTCGGTTGTACCCATATTGCGTGTAGTGGAAGTGACAGATAGACGGAGGCCTATACAGATACAATACGAATATAACAAAGGAAATTGTATAGTCTATAACAATATATAAAGTGGTCACAACAATCTATATAGCCGTGCTTAAGAAGTAGTGGCCACTAAATATTATTTAATTTAATCAATGATAGTATCTCCCATTTTATGTAATTTTACAATAGTTGTATTAAGTCTCTTAGCATTTGTATACGACTTTATATATACAAATTTATTGTTTCATCCATCGCTGTCTGAGATAGTAGCCATTCTAGCCAGGAGTTTTGTCAGTGAGTACGGCGTAAAAATATGTTATGACGAGTCTGGCGACGTCGCCGCATTATAATATGAATGAATCGGACATTTTAAAAACGGACTCTCATAATATCAAGCAATATTTGGTTAGTTTAATGTTGCAATTCGTTTATATCTATAGTTCATGATTAATTATTTAATTTCTGAAAATATATGCCTTTTTCAAAATGACCAAGCAGGCTCCATACACTACAAAAGTTGCTAAAAAACATTTTCCTATTATTGATCCAAAAAAACATTAAAAAAGTGGGAGCAGCAATAGTTTCGGTAAGATTTGGTTTTAATAACAATAGTGAGATTATTCGTTATTAAATTTTAATTTGAAAAATACTCATTTGATCCGTATTTAATTGGTAATATGATAATTTTACCACAATGTAGAAGGATTTATCCGGTTTTGTTGGAAAAGCATTATTTTTCTCCCATTTTCTTAGTTATTCGCTTTTGATAGAAAAAGTCTACTTCAAAATGTTCCGGTTAAATGTTCTTCAAAATGTTGGTAACCGGATTGGCTTATCGCGTTCCTTGCATACGTACCTATTTGTTCCCCAGTTCCTCAATTGCTAAACCGATTAAAAATGTTACGACGTGCTTCTGAGTTACCTTTCACGAGTAATATTAATAAATAATAAATAATAACTAGTAAAACATTTTTTGATTTGTAGAGTCACAAATTAGTAAGTGCATTATTACAACAAATAAACTTGAAAACATTACACAGAACAGAAACAGAAAGAAAGACGAAATCACTAGTAAGTATGTGAGTACCTACCTACTATGCTACATCCAGTGGTTACTGGGTGCCTGGTTTTCTGGGTGCCTCGTTTTGGTTTACTTATGAATTAAGTTAAATATGATAATGATATGATCAACAAATCAAGTTTATTTATCAGTTAATGTGGCCACAGTTTGATTGTATGTTATTTGATTATTTTACCATCTTATTTGTGTAGTCTTTTATTTTGATTATTGTAAGTTGGTTATTAGTTTTATTACCTATATGACCTGTTTCATACTATCAACGTCCACACAACTGTAAAAATAAGAAAGAATGATTTGAATAATAGTTACGTGTTTGAATAATAGTTACGTGTTTAGTTACTTTCTCATCACACCGGAGAGCCTGTGAAACTACATTTAAAGCTAGTATGTACATGAGAGATTATTGCCAATTGCCTACAGTAGTCGAATATATCTTGATGTAGGCGATCACGAGGACAATCCTAAAGAACACTGGTCGACTCGCTCGTGAGCGTTGTCATTTTTTTTTTGTATATTTATGTGTTTAGCAGTCGTTGAATCATTCGGCTGTTGTCCAGTATATGGAGTGATAATTGTTCAACGCGAGCGAAAGTCGCTTTGGAGTCGTCCCTTCTCTCTTTCACTCTTTCTTGCGCGTTTTCTGGACGCAGACGCAGGCGAATCTCAACTGTGCACAGAAATGGGGTCCGGTGCGTTGCGATAAATAAATCAAATCGCAAACAAAACGGACTCTATGGCCTGCGAGGGCATTGTTCGCAGCAGAATCGTAAATAAAAACGGATCCCGTATGCCGGCGAAAATATACAATTCGGGCCCCGAAGTCATTTCCAGCGGCCATTGTCGCCGACGAAAACAAACTTATTGTCGCCGGAGTTCTTTTTGTCGCGTCCCTATTGTACTTGCAGGGCCTCCGGGAAAAATGCATCATTATAAAGAGGCATGAAATGGCGGGATGCACCGAGAGATATTTTATTTACACAACGATGTCGTTTATTCGGTGACGGTGAATTATCCGTGGATAAATAATACGTCACGCAGGGGCTTGGGGTCGCGATCGTCCGCGTTTCAATGTGAGAATTCTGACGCGTGTTTATAAGTGGGGCGGGGACATGACAAAACATCTGACAATGTTTGCTTTAAAACTACATACTATCAATTTGTACGGTGCTTGCCATTTATTCATGTGAAAAGCACATTGCTACACTGCTGCATGAAAACGAAATATACGCGTTGAATGTAGAGCGACCTTATCAAAATAGCAATGAAGAAAATCGAAAAAAATGCTTCCTGAAGTCTAAAGATTTTAGTAAATCTGAAAGATTTATATAATCTATGCTGGAAAAATCTCAAAATCAGGGTATTCTACATTTAAATATAAAATCAAGTGCGAGCTTTACTCGTGCGCTGACGGTACCGTACATACTTTCTTAAGAAAGTGGTCCTTGCTTTGAAATATGTTTACAACTTCTAATAAGGCTATTAGGTACCTTCTATCATATCTCTAGCTGAAATGTCGTATCTACAAAAATGAAATTTTACAGGAGAGACCTTTAAACCCGTTAGTAATTCCGAATAAGGAAAAATGGTATGTTACGCTCTTTTATAAATAGACATTCAATTTATTAATAAAGGTATTGTTACGCCTTTTCGGTATGTTGTAGGGATAGTCAAAATAGGGCGATTCGCCATAAAAAGTCGATTTTGCAAATTTAGTAGATTATTAGCTTGAGGTCTTCGAGATTTTAAGATTCATTTATTATACACTCTCTTAAATGAAGAATTTTGTGTTGAAAATGTTTCTTTTTGCCCCGTCCGTAGTATTACGTAGGACGGGCGCAATATAATCTGATGCATGCTGTGAGTCCCGCAAGTCCTGCTGCAGGTGCATCCTGGTTTACTTGGTCTGGAGGAGGATCTGATCAATAGGTAGAGTAAGCATATCGTATATGGGTATTTTTGGATTCCTGGTAACGAGGTAAACTTGTTGGAATATGTTTTAAGCTATTTGGGTGTTGTTGCAGGTGTATCCTGGTTTAAGTAGCCTAGAGGAGGATCTGACAAATAGGTAGACCAAGCAGTGTATATGTGTATTTTCGAAATTGTGGATATGAAAGCAACTAGTTGGAATAGGTTTTAAGCCATTTGGGCGCTGCTGCCGGTGTTTCCCGGTTTACTTGGCCAGGAGGAGGATCTGACCAATAGGTAGAGTACGTATAGTGTATTTGGGTATTTTTAGAATCGTAGTGATGGGAGAAACTTGTTGGAATATGTTTCAAGCCAGGGATTTTCAATCAATCACGTCAAATATCATCAATCACGAGACGGGCCAAAGTAGCCGATGATATCGCTATGTTTCCTATTATTTATTCTTTCACACATTTTGTTTTTTTTTAATTTGAAAATCGCACTTTATATACGAGTAAATCTCATTATGATGAGTCTTATTTTTTCAAAAATAGTTTCAATTATAGTAAAATCAATAAATATTTTTGTATATAGATTTGTTAATCTATATACAAAAAATAATTAATGATGAAAAACAATGATCGTCAGAGACTTTATTTTATATTTCCTGTAATATGTACCGACATTGATATCTATCAAAAAATACGGATGAGAAACGTTTCCGCATGTTTTTGATAAACGGACTCTTAAACGGATGTTTGATTTTTTTCTGAAACTAGCGAAATAATCCCTCTTTCAATAAATTATATCCAACTCATCCGGCTAATTCGTTAATTTATCGTTTACGATATTATATCGCAAACTTGAAGAAAATAATAAATTATGAAATATATAATTTAAATAAAAATATTTTTAAACTTTAGCTTATACAGGGGCGGCGGCTGACGGTGTAGTCCCCGCCTGATAGTTGAAGCGTCTGGAGAGGAGCATTGAGCCATTTATACTTTATGCATTGAGTCGTTTATACTATTAACCTAAGCAGCACAATGGATTCGCACAAAGCAGAATGCCATCGACCGGAAAGATTGATCATGGCCATAATATTCTGGGATGCAGACTCAATACTGTTATTTCCAGTATAAAATTACAATAACAGTAGAGCACTTTGCAATAATAAAAAAAGGTCGAGAAGTAAAGTAAACCGGGTGGGTTCTCCTTTTCACTCCCTTGTCCAGTCTCTGCTACTAGAGAATGTGGCTTCCAAGACTTAAACTCTCCACTCTATAGTGCAGACTTTAAACTTAAGGCGACTCATACACATCTCATAAGAAGCTCGGCGTATTTGAATGTGAAAATTAACAGAAACGTGCTGTAGAAAATATTATTCTAAAAATACACTAATGTTTTATTAGAACTAAAAAAAAAATAAGGTAGGTACTACAAGTTTATATAGTTTATGTAAATAATACCAAAATAAAAAAAAATGCGATAATAAATAATATTTAATAGTGAATATGGATGAAATTTGCACTTTTTACGTATTTTTTTAATCAATAAAAACTATTTTTTTTAATTCTGATATACGTCATATATACGATATAACTATTGTTAAAATGCTTTAATACTTGTTTGAGTTTCTTGATCCTGCTGCTTAGTGTGAGCGATGGATCAAAAAATACACAAAATTGACAATTTTCTTGTATAGCTCCCAGGTTTATTTCTTTTTCTCAATTTTCCAATCCTATTTGAAAAATCTGAATAAGCTATATAGGTACTAAAGAAAGGTCACGTGATTTATGATTTTTTTTTCAGTTTGTTAACATCATCAGTTAAATCACGACAACGGTTCAAAAATGCCAAAAAATGTAATCGTCGCAATTTACATATATCGTTGCCTTTATAAAGAAATTTTCAATCGACGAAGAAATTAGTGCATGGTTATTTGACTATTTTGAGGAGTTCAGAGGATAATCGAACTCCTAGACAGTGGCAAGAGATGGGAATTCTACATATAGAAAACCGATTTAAAAACCTCATGATGAATTGATTCATTCGTACCATAAAAATCGACGTACATAATATCAAATTCGATGGGCAAATACTTGGATATGTTAACGGAGCGAACGAATATTCGCACGCTTGTCGGGCGAACACATGTTCAGAGAGTATCAACAAAATACCCCCAGTTATCATAATTCATTATTTACGCTATAATTCAAATTTATAACTTCATCGGTTGAATTCATCAGCGCCGTTGATTCATTCGCCATCTGGACGGACGATCGCGGGTATGCAGTTTACTTTGGACCGTTTCAATTTATCGGATAATACTCGGCTGTTACTGGTAGGTATGTATATGGTGGAGATATATGGCAACAAGCTCCGTGGCGAGTTTGCGCAAACATTCAGCTACAAGACATGAACACCAGACATTAGTGACGGACTAATGGCCCGGGCGCAACATTCTCCGCCATATGGTTACCTACCTAACAGCGAACGAGATCGAGCGGGCGACGCAGAAATCGCCGATGATTCAGGCTGAGACAATCTAGAAATACGAGGGGGAGGGGGGCGGGGGACAATAAAAAAAAACGGAGAATAATATGAATGAGAAGTAAGTAACAGCGCTGTGGCGTTGACAATTGTAAGAGTTTAGACGCATCAAAATTTACTTACTTTACGAGGATGAAAAAAAAAAGATAAGATTGCTGACATGTATATACCAAGCCTCTAATGTGACTGTCCAAGCAAACGATAATAAAACATTAAAGGTTGATTCGCTTTCGTTTGTTTACCTTCAACTCAACCGCAGTCTACTCGTTGCAATTTGAGCTTTCGTGGTCAATTTTGCGCGGAGGACTTGCGACATTGTGGTTATACATAATATAACAGGACACTGCCCCGAGACACCCAGCTGATGTTTCCTTTTCCATTCATCCGACATAATTACGCGAAAGAATAGAAGCGCCCTAAAATAATAATAGAAATGAAACACCAGCGAACGAAATTGAATGGAAGGGGATTTGCATCAGGAACAATGCGTTGGATTTTCTCCAACAATCGCACACAATCAGCTTGAATTGCGACAATCGCGACAATCTGGGGGCGACGCGATACCGACTCTTTTTGCGCGGGTATTTCTGTATAAAGAAAACGAAAGACGGGGAAAATGTGTCCTACGTAAAGTATGTCACTCTTGCACTCACTCAAACATGACTATACCGATGGTCGGGACACAACCTACAAAGCTCAGTAAGTCCAAATTGGAAGTTAGCATAACGCGCTTTTATTGCAATTTGCGGGCCAGAGCATTCGAAGCTCGGTGCATGTAATTTAAGACGTACTAAGCTTAGTACGATCTGACTCTCCGTTAAAATAACTTACATTGCAGTAAAATATCATGCCTCACAAAAGGCCAGAACGTCTCAAAAATAGCAACCTGTGACTTTTATAACGGTTTGCCTGCTATCGAAAAATAGCACTCTTGGTTCAGAAAGTGTCTCCAGGGTTTCCTCTTTTGTTTCGAGATTGCAATGGTCATGTAGTACCGCCCATCAATAAAATGAAAAAAATCTCGAGACGAATAACAAAAATCATTTAGTAGTGAAAAGTAGCAGAAGCTATTTCTCAGTTGCGAATTCTACGATCTGCAGTTTCGGAAGTTCTCACTTTGCAATTTAAAGTGTTCATAAGTGATATATTATTATTTTTAAGGGCAGGTCAGTACATCCGAAAGGCAGATAATCTAATTTTAAAGTACTTATCTTTCGACGATATAAGCATTAAGGATATGCAGTATATGTAAATATACGTCGATCTGAATTTTGGAAGTACTGTACTGTAAAAGTGTGAGATACGTCAGAATAGCCGTCATAAGTTCGTAAAGTTATATCTTTTGAAGATTAGTCTGAAATGGAAATTCCCATGTCTAATGGGAAATATTATTCAGTTCAATTCTTTATTCAATTAAATTCTTTCTCATGTTCAATTTCAATTCCATTCTGTCTGTTACGTGTTCAGAAATATCATTATGAATATGGGTAAGTGTAAGGTCATTATGCACAGTTAAGTGAGTGTATCTATTTTTTGTTTTATTTCTTCGATATTCCCGTTCTGTATCTAATTAATCGTGGAAAGTGATAAAATATGACAATATTTCCTAAGATATGCGTCCTACAGAAAAGTTAAAATGTACCAAATTTAATCTACTTGAAAAATAAAAAAGTTTTTTTTGTATGACGTATACTTTAGAAGAAAAAACCGTATGAAGCAAAAATTTATAAATTGACCGGGCTATTAGAAGAAAGTATTCTTAATGTGTGTCTATTTGTGGTAATCCGGATTCCCGAATGAATCATGTATGCGTCTGTCATTTTCACATACTTATATCTATAGGTATATTTCACGGGCTAATATATATTTCTAAATTAATTTTGAAAGAATTAATAATATATTGTTGTTAAAACCATGTAGCTAAACGCAGACAAGCAAATTTTAGGATTGGAAAATATCACGTAAATATCAAAATTATGCTATTTGTTGGAAATATGTAAGATTGGCAAATAATTTTACTTGTTCTAGGTATGTTTCCAATAATAAAACGTTTTCTCTTTTCCTTTTCCCATTCTAGAGTGTGATATCTTAGAAACAAAATCTCATCGACTAGATTTTTCCAGCACACGACTATGAGCTGTTGAACTACTCTTGATATTTCTGTCACGGTTTCTTTTTGAGAAACGGATATTAAGTATTACCGCTGATTATATTCTGATAAGCAATTGTATTACACTTAAAGTGGTATTTTTTCTTGATTATTTTTAGTATTTTTTGCCTTTTGTTTGTTTATTATTTTATACTAAATGACTGATTGTTTTCTCAAAATCTTTTTATTTTTCGGGCCTATTATATTATTTAATAATTATATATTCTTCTAAATTGTATCCACGTAATAGTTTTAATTTTAATTTTAAGATCATACTCGTATTTTTGTTATGATTGTATTAGATTTTTATTATTAGGTAACTATGATATTTATACTTTATGACCTACTCCGAATTGTTTACTTTGTCGATATTGTTAAACTACGATATAACATGCCACACTTGTTTATATTTCTTCACCTTTTTTTATCGAATTTTAAATCATTAAATTCACAATTATTCTGAATTCCATGGTGATTTTTACCGTTTTATATTGTAATGTTTTAAATTTAACGAATTCAACAATATTGTATAGTAGGTACTATTGAACAAATTATTGTACTGTACCGTATTATTTTGAATTTAATAAACTGATTATGTTTATGATTAAACATTTCTACACACGTTTCATGAAAAATGCATCATGTAAACGACGCTATATTGAATAAAAAAATGTAACAAAAACCTTTTTAATACGCCGCCACAGAAAATGCACGTTGCGTAATTATTATGACTTGCAGAATCAGATATTATAGTGTTCTTCTTGACACCCATGAAAACTCCTACTTTCATACATTACAATAATATTAAGGACCCATCTACGGCTTTCTATTAGCGTACGCGTTCGGTCGATAAAAGGAAGCGAATTGCATGCGGGCGCTCGTTCCCCTCAAAATTTATCGCACATCTGCCGCGCCTGAAAACAGCGATTGTACCTGTGCGAAGGTGTGGGAAGAGCAATGGGCATGCGGGCACAGAAATAGACCGTTCCAGATCTACGGAGGATGCGACCACTTGAGTGCGGCCGCGAGTCTTGAAGTGGACGAGGGCCATTCAATCTGAAATAACACGGACTCGGAACGGAGAAGATCGCATAAGGAGATACCTATAAAAGCAGACTCATGCGTTTCGAAGAAGAATTCGGGGATGTTGTGCATTTCAACAAGCTTCAGAGAAATTACCAATCACACAGGACACATTTGTGTTACAGACCAATTGCCAAGAACATTGCAGTTGGATAATCTGTAACAATTCGACAAGAAGAAAGTTACATGGCTACGAGTAAATTTTAAAATGGGGCTATCCATAAAATATGTTACAATGATTTTAGGCATTTTTGGGGGGGGGGGGGGGGGGGGGGGGGGGGGGGGGGGGGGGGGGGGGGGGGGGGGGGGGGGGGG
>JAOPUG010000090.1:21684224-21697212 GCA_027564375.1 Micropterix facetella | reverse complement strand
CTAGCTTGTTCTATGCGACATTTTACCTCTATACTGTGATCATCTTGTTCGTTTACCATACAGCCAAGGTATTTGTATTAATATATACCCAAACTATACTACACAGTTTGACTTTCATCCGAAATACGTCGCCAAAATCTTGAATATTCGCAAAAATAATGGAGAAGCTCCAGATTAAACAAGCGTCCATCTCTTTTCGTTACTGCTTCTACACGACAACGTGCGACCAAACCGTCGCGAAGTTGCAGGAGTGGCGACGTGAAGTTATTCGTCACCCACCATTCTCTGGCAGAGTTTCAGACCTCAGAGAGACTACTCCAGACTATTTTCTCCGGCAGACTTCCACTTTTTTTCGGTATTTGAATAAATTTTTACTTGGGATCAAAATAACCTCCGAAGATGTATTGAAAAACATCTTCAAAGCATTCATTTGTGCATGTCCATGAGAGTTTTACTGAAAGCTACTTACTCCCAATAAAATTGTAAGTGTATATTTTCATACATTTTTTTTAATTTTCATTTTCCTACATAGAACTCATAGGTAAGGAAATAATCGAAACTTGCAAAATTAAAATTATATAGCAATTTGTTCAGGGATATTTAAGTGTGTTTGTGTGTGCATAATGTGCTATGAATAATTGTATTTGGCTATTTATACGGCGGTAAAATTTTATTTAAAAGAAAAAAATTAAAACCTCTAAAATGTCTGTAATTAATTGTCTATCATGGGTTTACCGACAGAAGCAGAATTGTGATGATACCGCACAATCTCATCAATTACATATTATATATTAAATTGAAGTATTCCACGTGGAGTTATAATAGCAATAAATTAAATTAAACAATTAAACGTAAACTCGATGAATAGGTGCTTCTCCAATGAATATATTGGACTGAATGCCATTGTGGTCAGAGCCCACAGTAACAAATTACAAATAATTGCGACCAATATTGATGTTCGCTACGACCGAAGCGAGGGGCCAAGCAATGCGATAGCTGCCCACAAGTGGAAGCAATTTGTGGTCTCCTTTTCACACGGAGAATATTAGGAAACGGAATGCTTACACGAATTTGTTCTGCAAGACAAAGTTAAACTCTATAAGCATTCAAATATACGAGCACCAGGATAGACATTTGAATGACAACGAACACTTGTACATCGTCTCTTTAATAACCCCTAAACTATTAATTACCCTCAGATACACAAGTTCGGTGAGTTCCTTCCTTCGCTCGCATAGCGGGCGAAGGAAGGGGGAAGGGTCTAGCAATAATTGATCAAAACCGGTGCTTTCGGTTCTTTTCTTTTCATTGTAACTCACGACTCAGACATGGTAGCTCATTGACTTGGATGTCTTTGTATATATAATGTTAAGGTCGACTAAGTTATATTAAGTGTACATCGAATAATATTTCTTAATAAAATACGAATAATAAATATGGAAAATTGTTAAAAATTCTAAATGTCTGCTCGCTGTGTCCATCGGCTCGGGGTGAGCGACGGTAGGCGCCACCGTTTACCGCGCTCGCCGCCTCAACTTTGCAACGCTCCGGCAACGAACATTGGGATATCGGTGTGCGGCCCAAATGCTCCTCTTTCCTCTTTCCAATGTAATCTGTATTTACAATTGGCCCTTGCGAGGGCTGCAGCTGACATAGAATTCAAACCATTGCGTATAGCAGAGAACGATTCGGAGCGGTTTTCTGCTGTATTTCAATATAAACAGCGGTTGTAGAAAAATAGTGTATTTGTGATTGTAGTTATTTCAGCAACTCTTTACCGTAAATGTTTTACATTACACCAGCATGCGCCCCGATACATAACATACTCTTTTTTCACCTTATAAACTGCCATTTTTTCTTATATTGCTTGCGTAAAACTTATAAACTTTTAAAAAAACTAATAAACGTCTTTATACATATTATACTGGTCACACACAAGCATAAACCTAAATAAACAAAGTGTTCTGAGGCTACCGCGGCTTAACAATAGAGACAGCTTTGTAGGCTAATAAATCCGTAAATGTCCATCTAGCCCGCTACCTAAGGAGACAAATGAAGATTTATTTACAGCTTCCGCTCGCATTATTAAGACATAGTATTACTATGTGTGTATACGACGTTTTGTTACGCTGTAAAAATTTGTTTGGTTAAGAAGATTTCTTAGCGGTTTAAGGCTTTACTCACACTCAATGGTCAAATAATTTCGTCAGCACTACCATTAATTTCTCGTCTCGAGTTTACTCTGGATTTCGGGCTACGTTGCGATACTGGATGGAGATGAAGCGGATCGCCGGATAGCATTTACTCTGTAAAAGCTTGCTTTTATTGTAGAACCTCTCTAGGTTTATTGTGTAGCTCGCGTTCCTCAAGACATCGTCAATTATACACATAATATTTTGTGCAATAAAGATTTACTACTACTGCTACTACACCTCGACATGTTCCGATGCCAGGAAATCCTGACCCTTCAACGCATTTTAGTAATGAGAAAAGACCGGATTTGTCTAAACCTACAAATCTTTCGAACTATTCAGAGCATGCACTCTTACCCAACAAGACAAGCCACGCGCTAGCGCGGTCGCAGCAATCGGTGTAGGTATGTATTTGGGCCTACCATTTTCAATAAAATCAAATTGAATATCGACACCGATCATCATTCAAGTAAAAATTAAGTAAATATCTAATCAGTCATGCATTTTACTCAATTAATGAATTCTTGAAAGACAATGAATAATGTTCATAAATCTTCATCTATCTACTTACATCTATGTAAAATATTCGTACCATGCTTACATGATATTATCAACACCCAAGATTAAAATATTGCTAAATAAAGTTTGCGAAAAGTTTCAGGCGTCAGAAATCGGATATGAGTGAATAAAAATGTAGTCCATATTTCATGCAGACCGCTTTTTCAGTCGCAATTTTGTTCAGCGCCACTTTAGCCGCCTGCTCTCATCATAGTCCTTTTTGCGAACCGTTTTCATTTTAATTTAGTTAAAATGCTGAAATTTAGTTTTAAAAGTCTCTCAAAAACAGGGAATACATTACTTGTCATTTGGTAAATTACTTCGGCTCACCCAAAGGTGGGCCGAAGTCTTACATGGATACAAATGTAATATAATGTAATTTTCACATCAAAAAGTCAAATAATAAAGGTTCTCTCACCGTTTAGCACAGTGTTTCCTCCGGGTATGAATTCCGGAACGTCCGGATTGAGATGGTCGGGGTTGATGTCCTCTGCGGTGGCTGCGGCTGGCGGCGATTGCGGATTCGAGGGCAAGGATGACACTCCTATAGCTGAGAGTCCTGCGGCCAGAGCTGGTGGCAGGAGTGGAGAGCCAACCAAACGCGAACCGCGGAACATTCTATAAGGAAACACAGAAGAGAAATGACACAACTGTAGCCGCACCCTTACCTTTGTGTAGTGTGGTCCTTAATGAAATTTTACTTAAATAGATACTTGTGTGGTGTGTTGCTACACATTGATATAAGTGTAGAGCGTAGAACGGTGATTCCCAGATTGATCTATATAGACTTTTAAATTGCAGGGGGTCCATCCATATCAGGGAGTGCATGAGATGTAAATAGGGTTCACGAGAGCAAAACCCACTTAGGTAATAAGTACAAACGGAGCTGCCATATAATTCACCGACCAAGGTCGGGCCCATTATAATACTACTGTTACACTTCTAGAGGGTGAGCAGTGGACTCCGGACTAACGACCGGCTGTGGTAGGTTTAGGACAGATGTCTTGTCACATGTGAGGCAACCTTACCACCCATTCACTCCCCCTTCGAAGCCATAGAATCTGACATGTGGAAATTGCGGTTTTAGATATTTTTTCTAGGAAGGCGTTAATTATCTTCCTGGAGAGACCAAGATCCTTAAATAGGTTAAATAGAGATTTGGATGGGTCACGAGCGCCAACTTCCACCGCATGAAGGTGAACAGTGAAGCCGTTCCGGGTGACGGCATTTGCATGATCATGGTATTTATTTCATTTGTACTCGTGGTCTTTTGGTATATTTGATTCCCATGGAACAGTTAATTCTACAATAAGGGCCATCTTGCGAGATAGAAAGTAAAAAGCTATATCTGAATGGAGGGCTATGCATCCAAGACTTTCAGGGAAATGATATTGTTTAGAAACCAAATCGACCTCCAGAATTCAATCTGAAACTTTCTCGATAATTGAGAAAGGTTTTGTAGTGGAACGTTTTTTGCCTTTAGAGCCATCTCGCATAAACTGTATTGGTGGTTTGGAGGGCACTGTAAGACCCTTGTTGGCACGAGCCACTGCGGGCTAATTACTTCGCAAATAACAGCATGGACTTTGTTGTGGCGGTAAGTATATCGTCCTTGTTCTAAAGCCATCCAACAGCCAAAATATGTCTAGCTGTGCAAGATGTATTGCTACAAAGAGGACATGAACTATTCTCTTAATAGCTCCAACGAGTGAGGTTACTGGTGTCTGGAAGAGTATGCTGAAAGGCATTTAAATATAATTTCAGCATCTCTGGTGTCCATTATTTTTCAATACATTGGAGGGGCAATGCTCATGTGTTCATAAATGTCATAAAGGTTCAAGTGTTCCATAAGTATCGTATTACACCTACAGCAGACTGTGTCCAGCGTAGTATTTAAAACTTATATAAGTTTATATTAATCGCAATAAACAAACACACACCTCACAAGTGCCATAGAAGGAAATCAAAGCTGAACTCAAATTGAGTCACTAGTCAATTGGGGAGGCTAACTCACATATTATGACAAACGAGAGAAAGTGCAAGCGTGATATATGAATATCTTACGGTTCAACGGATATCTGTGCGAGTGAGTAGGTTAGTAATAGACGCATCACATGAATGAGCAAGAGAGATAGTGCTAAATGTGCAGTTATGTGGTTTTCTTAAATAATTCGTACTTCAAGGTCGTGGTCGCTTAGCTGTGCAAAATTTAAGTACTTTTCAATAAAGGTACGCATAATATTGTAAATGTTTTTCTTTTTTACAACTGTCTTTTTTACACCAAAAGCTATGAAGTAATCGGCACTGTGTCAGCCGTCAAAAACACAGAAAATTCAATATTAGGCAAGCAAACGACAAGGAATCTACGGAAAACAAACAAAATCGGCAAGAAGTTTATAGGGCTAAAAGTTTGGGTACCTCTGGTGTAGATGATGATTTTAATTGTGGACTGTATGATATAAAACAATTAGAAATGTAACAGTAAATGAAGCCGATGATCGTATGAATGCAGTCGCTTCCAGTGTCGATGAAGACTGGTCACTTCGCCACTTTCTCCAATTTAATACGTCGAGGCCCGCGGTACTAAAAGTGAATTAGCTCGGGAGCGGTCCCGTACAGCATGCATTTTTTAAATATTATATGTGGGCCATGTTGAAAGTTTCTAGAACTGGCAACTTGCACTAAAGATATTAAAAAGTAATTCCTTATGTTCAAAATGGTACTCTTTGGCTGTAGAATACATTTATTTTTTTAAGTATGTAATTTGTTGTTTCTTTGTGACGCCATCTTAACAATTGCGTGTTTACCTAACGATGGATTTGAGTCGAGAAAATTATCGATGTATGATTTTTTAAGATTTATGCTGTGGTTTAAGTCAAGAAGATAGTTGTCAAAGACTTCAATTAGCGTTTGGTGATGAAGCACCATCTTGTGGCTCTTGTACTTCTGGAATAATGAATTCAAACATGCGACGTATTCATATCTCTGAGATGATTCACGCAAAGGCCGGTATGCGACAGCAGTAACAGAAACTAACATTGATGCTGTACGACGACTAATTGAATCGGATTTTTTTTTAATTTTCAGAAATTTCAGCTGGCTGTGTGGAGAAACATAGCTGATATCTCATGTTTGCAACGAATCGTAAAAGGCACAATGGACTGTCCTGACATATTGTCCAAAATATCTTTCCGCACACGTAGCCATCACTTAGAAATAAGTCACTTCTTCTCATACCTAGCTTTGAAATATTAGGCGTAATTCGTATTTTATAAGGGTATGCAAAAATGTCAAAACTCTGAATACTGACTTTGATATTAAGCCATTTTCATTAATATAGCTGCCATAGGGAAACAAGCCGTGGGACAATTTTGTGGTGACCACGCTTAGTGTTCTTCTTTTTATTACAGCTGTCAGTATGTTTTACTCTTACTAGTTTATTTCTGTTTCTCAATTTATGTTTTTATCAGTGGTAAAACTTCAAATTTCAGTATAGTTTATTACGTAATTATTGGCTGTAAGTTATCCATAAGAAAATAAAATAAAATAAATAACAAAATTATGATCCTGACTCCAGTTGGTGAATTTCCACGGCAGCTTCATTTGTATTTATATAAATTACAATATCCGCACACTTTAAAAAGACTGATACAAGTAATAAACAATAAACGTTATACTTTTAAAATCATACCTTGGCAGAGGTGGCGGTGGTACTCCGCGTAGAGCCTCGGAAACTGGCGCCATCCGTTCGCCAGTGGTGGCGACCGGAAACAGACCGACAACGACGCGGTTGCCTCGCTGGTAAACGGCTCCGGGCATGCCGACGCTATTCACCATGTGCCGCACCTCCAGATTGAGGGGCGGTTCCGAAACAGTAGCGACTGCAGGCGTCTTGTCTTCATCTTCGATGGATATGCCGTTAACATTAGGTATATCCTCATCTCGGATCTCAGGGGCTGCGCTCTCGGTCGGCGGCGCTTCCATCTGCAGTTCTTTAATCTTTGATTCGGAGACGACCTCCTCGACTGGCGCCGATTGAGGTATTTGCGGCTCCAATGCAGGCGCATCAGCTGCTGTAATTAAAAAAGCTTTTTTTACCATCTACTCTTCCACAAACATGGTAACCTGGTAATAGATGCCCTGTATTAACACATAGTTGGTGCACAACTGTGTGGCACTTTTGAACTCCCTGAGCGAACAGAACAGTATAGTTCTGAGATGGGTTTTCAGACATGCAGGGATCGAAGGCAACAAAAAAGCTAACGAACTAGCAAAGGCGTGGAATACTTTATGGTCCTGAACCACGCTGAGACGTACCAAAAAGCTTAGCAAACTAAATGCTCAAAAACCTTTGTTTAGTACAATCCTTTAACCGCAGGAACAGTATGCCAGGTTTGAATCATTCCAAAACGCTAATCAAAGTTTACGACTGAAAGACTGCCCACGAGGCATTAGCGCTAAGACTTTGTGTGTGAATGTGGTCCACTGATACATAAAAGAAACATCCACCCGGGTAACTCCTAACACCAACATGAGAAGTAAAACAGTCCAGAGCCAAAAGTTAAGCAAGGAAATATAGTAGGTGGCAATCACAACCAACCAGGAGGCGATCAGACCAGAGATTGTCGCAGTGATACAAGGTTCAGATAACTTTAGAACAACCCGAGCACAAAGGGAAAAAAAAAAAGCTGCCCTAGGTCTCTGAAACACTTCCTGGAACCAGAACCGGCCATGAGCATTTCAGATTGTCTCCTACAACTGGCCGCCAAAAAGTGGCTGGAAAGAGAATAAGAAATCTACTGGAGGGATGTGCCCGGTATGAGGCAATCCAAACGATTCGCAAATATATCTCAAGCATTGCTCCAACTGGGAAAACCCAAAATAAAAACAATGACTGGACTAATGACAACATATTGTCCTTAATGAGTACCTCACGACCGTCGGAAAATGGACCGATTCGGCTGTGATAGGTTTATGACAGCTGTCTTGTCACATGTGAGTGTCCACCTCACCACCCGTTCACTCCATAGAAGCCATGGGATTTTAATGTGGAAATTGCAGTTTTAGATATTTTTTCTAGGAACGAGTAATAGTAAGTACAAACGGAGCTCCAATGGAATTCATCGACCAAAGTCGGGCCCAAAATAATACTACTGTTACTTCTGGGGGGTGAGCGGTGGACGCCGGACTAACGACCAGCTGTAGTAGGTTTAGGACAGCTGTCTTGCCACATGTGAGCGTTCACCTAACCACCCATTCACTCCCCCTTTGAAGCCATAGAATTTGAGATGCGGAAATTGCGGTTTTAGATATTTTTTTAGGAAGGAGTTAATTATTTTCCTGGAGAACCCAGATCCTTAAAGAGGTGAAATAGAGATTTGACTGGGAGGCCACGAGTGCCTACTTCCACTGCGTAAGGTGAACAGTGAAGTCTTTCCGGGTGACGGCATTTGCGAGATCATGATATTTATTTAATTGTACTCGTGATATTTAATTCCCATGAAAGTAATTCCCATGAAAGTAATTTGTACTCGAGATATTTAATTCCTATGAAATAGTTAATTCTACAATAAGGGCCATCTTCCGAGATAGGGAATAAAAAGTTATATCTGGATGGAGGGTTGTGCATTTCTGGGAAATTATACTGTTTAGAGAACGAATCAACCTCCAGAATCCAATCTGAAGCCTTCATTATTATTGAAAAAGGTTTTGTGGTGGAACGTTTTTTGCTCTTATAGTGCACAGCGTATTTACATAATGTAATCTTTCTTTAGTTAACTTACTTTCTGGGATGCTGTCAGCCTTCGGATGCGTGTGATCGTCAGGATGTTCGGTAGAGTTAGTTCCTTGCGACTCGCCGGGATTCGTTCCCGGATCTAAAATGGGCCATTTCGTCGGTTCATAGATCGTTCGAACCTAAAATAATTGTAAAGTAACCATTACTCGTATTTAATAATTATCGATATCATTCTTGGATCATCGTTATCATGATTAGCGCTACAATGCTCCATCGACAACCACCTTTCATTCCACGAATCAAGCCATGCTTAAGGTTTTCCACAAAGTGTGCATTCAGATACTTTCTACATCTCTAACCATCAGAACCTTCCCATTTTTTGAATAATATTGATATTACATTTTCAAACGTAATCAAAATAGATTGTATCCAATCGTCCCTAAATACATCATTTTACCTTACGATCGTTTAAAATACCACTAATTGTGATAGTTTACTTAATCAATCGGTATGTGAGAACGGCACGGTTACCACTAGCAAAGTAGTGGCCAATACTGTTATTAATTTACCGCCGCACCTGGCACGTAAGACTTTGGACAGTTCAACAGAAAATCTATGCAAAAAGTGTTGTAGGAGACAGTTATAGAGGGCCCGGAGCCAGTACCAACCTAGGCATATGTGACGTTTGAAGCAATGAAATCGTATTTGCATTTGCATAAAATTAGTGAGGCTGAGAAGAATGTCAACTGTACCACAATAAAAACACAGTTTAATTATGGTCCAAGACCTGCTAATAACCAAAAGATATTTTTCTGATAAAACTTTTTTTTCTTTCGTTTTTGTTATCTAATAATTTTAAACATCCGTGTCTATGTGAATTTTGTAATATGTCAGAATATTTCAGTAGTAATTTTATGTACTCCAATATTTATATTTTAAATGCCATTATATAGTTTATTTTAGATTAACATTAAACACTTTGGCATTGAAATTATTGCTTTTTTAAAGATCCCACCTCCTTCCGGCATTTTCCGTTTGGTTTTGTAACTATCTCTTCAAAAACGATAGATAGTTTTACCGTATACTCATACTTGTAACGAATACTTTCGAAGAAATCGCATGTCACAACTCTACAACAAGTGCCATTTTTGACAGATCGAGTAGAGCTGTACGATGCGAGTCTTTAATAATGAAGAATATCTTACCTTGTATCCCTGCACGAGTTGTAGTTTGTCGCTGTCTCTGATGGCTTCTACTACGAGAGAGACATCGGCAGTGAGTCCGCGTACTCGATGGAATGATGCGATGAGCGTCACTGGGATGGAACCGTCCGCCGCCATCTTTCTTCGCATGAAAAAGTCGCGCACGAGGTTATCCGGACAGAAGTAGTACTCTCTGAAATGATGAATTTCATTTAGGTACTTATCTACTTTCGTGAGTTGCAACCTGAATCATTCTGTGGTGGGGCTAAAAGCCACAAAGCAGGAGAAATTCAAAATTCTAGGACAAAGACAAGTGAAAAAAAGTATAAACCTTTCATCGAAAAAGATGACGTAAAATTGAACTAAGGACTCGGATTTAATGACCAGTTATTGTCATCTATACATTCCCTACCCACTGCATTCAAGCCACAGAGGGGAGACGACTGGATTCTGGTTTTCAGCAATAAGCATGATTCATGCTGTCAAACACTTTCAATCATATCTAGATGGTTGTGCCAAATTCCCTTTAACATGCAACTTTACAATAACGTCTGGATTCCTCGCTGTCCCACTGGTGACAGCTAGTTTAATATCTCGGTTGCCCTTAGCATAACCAGCTGATCTGTCCACTTTTTTTAGGTCCAAACACAATTTAGGGCTAGCGCTAAAACTGCCCTTTCTGCTCTATGCCAACTCCAGAATAACCAAAATTTCCATTCTGTCCAATTCTAAGGATCCGGCAATATCGAAGCAATAAGTCTGTAGGGAATCGAAAAATTTACAAGCCCGTGTTAAGGCCCAGCCTACACGACGACTGAACCATCATCATGAGAACGCCAATTAGATTATCACATGAAATAATTAAGAGAATGAAGAATCCTTTCTTTTGAGCGACCTTTGCGTTTAGCATTCTATTTAATCATGTATTCCTTATGCACAGCGCATGTAGACTTAAATTAAGATCGATCTTACTTCGATAGTTTAAGCTGGCCATTTATTACTTATAACTAGTTTTAGTACGAAACTGTAACGTAATATCATGCAAATAAAGAAAATTATATTTTTTTTAAACGATTCTAATTGAAATCATAAAACCCGCGTCGATTTCCACAAAAAGTTTTTGCTGGAACCAGCCAGAATGGCAAAGGTCTGGGATATGGTAGTACAACCATGAGCGATGTGGACTTGAAGAAGTCACTCTTACGAGGAGATTACAACAGTAGATAATTCATGTCACCTATGTAGCAATAACCCTTGCACAGCTAGACATATTTTATCCGGCTGCAAGTCGGCCTTAGATCAAGGAAGGATCATCTACATCAGAACCTGCAGGACTCGAATCGATTTTCTGCCACTGGTAGTGCGTAGGGTCACCCAAAGAGGCTGCTTATCCATTTTGGTTAAGATCGGACCATGAGAAGTCTTCGGACATTCGGACAAACAAACAAATGCACAAACATAAAGCATGCATTAGACTATATGGCCCGTCCTATGTAATACTACAGATGGGCCAAAAAGGAAACAATCATGTTAATGTTTTGGCTTTATTTTTGGGCCATTATAGTCGGTAACCATGGATTCCTTCATCTACTTTGTCAACCTAGCTGAATTTATGCCCGAACGACTGTAAATACTAATTGTAATCAAATATCAGTCAAGTTAGGATTTTGTAGTTTGATTAACCTTGTAAAGTTTTTTTCGGTATTCTTTGGTATTTTAATTAAATTTGGAATTTATCCGTAATATGTAAGAATTTCCAATGGTTTGGTTTATGTAGTATGTAAGAATAATATGAATACTCACATCTGCTTCTTGATGTAGTCCTTGAGAGTGAGCGCGTCCGAGTATGGTCCAGGCGTCGGCGGCGGCTTGGCGGCGGCAGCGGCGGCTGCCAGGGCGGCGGGCGGCGCGGCGTAGAAGAAGGGCGACGCCGCGAAAGGGAAGGCCTGCGGGTGGCGGTGGCGGGTGAAACCGGCTAGCTGCAGCAGCGGACTCGCCGGCAGCGGAGGCGGCACCGGGATCTGACCCCGACCCCGACAGAGGAGAGGAACCGGGACGGAAGGAGGAGAGAGACAAAAAATGAACCTTTAACGATATTGCCTTGCCAATGAAATATATATGATATGTATCGCTGCAAATGACCCGCATCGCTTAACTACATAAAAAATAGCCGTACCGCCTGACTCTACGTAGAGTTGTGTCTGTGCGATATTCGGAATACTCACATCGTCCAACTCAACATAAAATTTCATCGAGGCGCCAAAATAAGAATGAACGGAAGTCGCATGGAATCCGACTGTATTAGACTCTGCCGTGAAGTATGCAGTCATTCATGTGTTGTGTTAAATTAAATTTGTTTTATTTTAGAATTGTCGAGCAATTTGGAAACTTAAAGCGAATTTATCCAAGTTCAAATCGCCCAGTCTGAAAAATGACAATTATGTACGAGACTAAGAAATGCGATCTCCATTCATTTTTACCCATTTAATAAAGCGATAATCTTAGATAACAGTCGACTCATTATTCATGCATTAAATATCTCAGAATATATGAATAAATAACATAGCACAATGCTCGAATATAGAATTGCAGATACTGTGCATAAATAATAGTATACGATAAGGATGTGCGATACGGATACTAACATATCGATATACCGATCCAATCAATATTAGATGAAATGTGAAACAAATCAATGCCCGTGATGGTTAATAAGCGATGAATTATGATCATTTTAAAGTTTGACTTTGGAAGGATAGGAATTTAGAAGGAACAACTCAAACTCGAGGCATTGCTATCTAGATAAGTCACTGGGTCCAATTGCGTTTCTTTCGAGTTCATATTAAGTCGCTTAAAAAATATGAGGATTAGAACGTTCCGTCTGTACTTTGTTTAATAGTATATTTTCGAAAACAATAGCCCAATCTTTTACCAAATGTTGGTGTTATTGTGCCTTTTTATTGACAAAAAAAATACAAGCGAACATAACATATATATAATTAAAAAACTATTAATATTATTTAGTGAAGTATTAAATACTTCACTAAATATTATTAATTTTTGACATTTTGTTTGTAATTTAACAGCAAAAATAGAATATATGTGAAAATAGGAGCTCTCATTAGAGCCAAGGACGCACCTAACAAGTGCTCCTCATTGTTACGCATAACTCAACTCAAATCGATTTCAGGCACGTTATATCTCATACAAATCTCATAAAAACATCTTAAACAAATTCGTCGAACGAAGGCAGTTCGGTGCATTTGTATGAGAAAATGAATAGAAACATGCTGTAACAA